>CAHIKZ030000255.1:385000-397500 GCA_903632075.3 Acanthosepion pharaonis
GCGCAAGTATCATTTTTTATTGTTTTATATATGAAATAGATGCGTGCCGAGAATGTTATCAAATGTTGAATCGATGTTTGGAATTCAAATTCCAAGGAAGTCTGATGCATTCACTTTTGCTCTAACACACTTGGGAAAGGTATGGATTCATCTCTTCTTTCCCATCAAGTTATGCATTAAATAACAGCGAAGATCGATCACTCTAGCCTTGATTGAAAAACAGTCTATGAGAAAGGCAACACTGAATTCAAGAGTGGTCGGAAGCGTGCCACCACGTAATAAATTATACATGCGACGGAAACCACAACAATACGTAGATTCGACCCTAGACTTCCCAGAGGATTTTACTATGAATGAGAAGGAAGATATAATAGGTTTGATGAAGATTTTGCTAGCAAGATATATTGTGTAAAGAAACATAGTTGTAATGTAATGTCGTACACTCCCTATCGCTTCTGAGGACTGACTATATCGGTAGCTATATATAATGAGCACAGGATATACCTGGGGGCTTACTTCGGGAATTACTAGCCTGCCACCCGATTTCCTGTCTTTCAGTAGTGTACTCTCTTTTACAAAAAAACCTCGCTTCTTTCATCTACGCGCGTGTTGCTGTTCCTTCACTCGAGTACCACATTTTTCTGTTTGCAACCTCTTTAAGGACACAACCAATTGTTGCGCCAAAAAATATTACAAGACTCCAATCTCACATTTTTAACACTGAATTTTATTCAACTCCAGATTTCGTTGATTCTTATGGGCCACATGTTGACTGAACTTTTCGATTCCAAAATAGTTAACAGAGATGTAAAAGAGAATACTTCGGTGTCGAGTAAACAAGAAATGGAGTGACATCAGGTCACTGGCTGTTGACTGATCGAATCATACGACACAGTAATATTGATTACTTGAAAGGGATTTTTAGGCAGAACGGGGAAGGCTCTACCATATGCTTCGTTGCCATGTACAAAGTAAGGAATCCATGGCATTCTATTATTACCTTTGAATGTCAATCGTATCCAAATTTGGTTACTGTCCATATATTTCTGATAAAATTTGTATGTTTGATGTTTGCGAATCCATTCCTTCAACTCATTACTTTCAGTAATAGATATTTTCTAGGCCATTCAATAAGAATACAGCAAAAATAAACAATCGAAAAAGATTTATATTATTTAAAATATTGAACATTAATCTAATGAATTTCTGGAAAGTTTTTATTTTTTTATGCGTTCGGAAACTTCAACCACAAAATTTGCATAAGTGTTCTGGTTAACGAGACAAAGTAGGCAAGCTGTAAAAGATGCGTTTCACTGTTTCTGCTGCGTTCGGCTTCTTCTGGTTAGAAGGAAATACAAAATGGTAAAGAGAAGATAAGAGATTGGCATCAATTGAATTACTTTATCACATCGGATGACAAGAAAACAGAAAAGATCTGTGTCTGGTTGTTATATATATATATATATATATATATATATATATATATATATATATATATATATATGGAGAGAGAGAGAGATATGTGTGTGAAAAAGTGTGTATATAAAAATATATATATATATATATATATATATATATATATATATATATATTATATGCGCGGTACTTATTAGAAACCGCTCAATATCAGAGATAGAGCTAACATATTTGGTTGGATTGATGTGAGTTTGTGACCCTGGGTTTCACGCTTTTGCGATCGTCAGAAAAACTGATTAATTTTTTTTTAATTTTTGGGTTTATGTAGATTTCATGTATTGGTGTTATTATGGGAGTGGGGGGAATTGTTAGTGTTTTATTTTATTTTGTTATATATATTAATTTGTTTTCAACTATCATAATTTTACACAGAATACCTATTATCAGAATTTATACCAAAATAAATTAATATATATAACAAAATAATATAAAACACCAACAATCACTTTTTAGTTCAAGCTATCACCACAATAATTACATTTATTGTTTTTATCATTCTCCCACCACCATTCCTAATTAAATGACGGCAGATGTATTATCGTTGAACTTTTAAAAAGTAAGCTTAAATGCAGCAATCAATTTTGAGTTCTTCTGTAGTTTAATGTTGCCTATCGCATTTACTTCTCCCTATCTATTTTGATGAAGATCAAATTAAGAGCCATCCACGTGCTATATATATATATATATATATATATTTATTAAAGACATTTTATGTTTAACGTTGTTATTTTATAGATACAAGTATTTAAGCAAATGCTCTGTTTATGATAAACAGTATTAAATAACATTTACCGGCCTGAATGTCCGAGAAATTTTTATAGAAAATATTCGTTCATTGACAGGATTCGAACCTGCATCCTATACGGAACCGTCATTTAGGCTGACGTGCCTTACCTCTGGGCCACAATGAACCTTAGTAGACAAGGTCGAATTTACTGTTTATAAACTACAATCTTCCATGAATCTCGTACATTCATAACTGCTCTGGCGTATCGAATGTAAACAAATGACGTCATATGTTAAGAAATGGACAAGGTCCGACAATTTATTTATTAAAGACATTTTATGTTTAACGTTGTTATTTTATAGATACAAGTATTTAAGCAAATGCTCTGTTTATGATAAATATGATTGTCGGACCTTGTCCATTTCTTAACATATATATATATATATATATATATATATATATATATATATATATATATTTTAAAAGACATTTTTATCTTTATACAGTCTTTTTATAGATAAAAATATTTAAGTAAATGTTCTGTTTATAATAAACAACATTTACCGGCCTGAATGTCCGAGAAATTTTCACAGAAAATATTCGTCCTCCGACAGAATTCGAACCTGTATCCTATACGGAACAGTCATTTAGCTTGACGTGCCTTTTACCGACTTGGCTACAGAGGAGCGTTCGATTAGCAAAGTCGAATTTACTGTATTTGAACTTCAATCTTCAATGAATCTCTCGCGTACATTAATATCTGTTCATGTCGTATCAAATGTAAACAAATGACGCCACACATTATGAAATGGACAAAGTCCGACAATTATTTTAAGACATTTTTAAGTTTATACATTCTTTTTATAGATACAAATATTTAAGTAAATGCTCTGTTTATAATAAACAGTACTAAAAACATTTACCGGCCTGAATGTCCGAGAAATTTTCATAGAAAATATTCGTCCTCCGAAATATATATATATATATATATATATATATATATATATATATATCATCATCATCATCGTCAATAATCATCAACAGTTTCCTTGATGAAGCTGTGATGAAGGCGAAAAAACGACTGTTGATTTCTTATTAATTGTTTTTTCCATTTTCTTTTTATTAATATATATATATATATATATATATATATATATATATTCTTTCGAGTTGCCATTTATACTAATTGTATGTTCTCTTTCGTCAGCCGAATTTTCCTCATTTTTATATAAATATATCTGTCCTTAAAGCGTTGATCTGATTTTCGTTTATTAAAATTACTAGCTAAAATATCCCCTTTGGCATCCTCCATTCAGTTTAAAATCTATAGAATTTATGTGATAATTATTAGCAATGTCGCATTATCTACAAGCAAAATTATTGTTATTAATTACTATTTCGTTATCAACATTGCTATATCGCGCTTCCTTATTAATAGAAATTTAAGCCCAAAGTTTATTTCCTGATGATTCTTTTCGAAAAAATTTCAAAGAATATACTCTGTAATTATCAGTCTATAATTCTACAGATCTTCTTTGGATAAATTTTATTCTTGTCCATTTATACCTAATTTAAAAAATCGGAAACACGTGGCCTGATTAGATTGAAAAGTGTTCTAATCTTTCACGGCAGATACTGTTTTTACCCATTTTGATGTATTAAGGTAGTGAATACACTAAAAGAAACATACATAAATTTGATCATTATAATATAGCTTCTCAGATATAAATTAATGTTATGACGTCGAATGTTTATTCATTTCTTTTCATAATACTATTTTTTGTTTATACACTCATTATAAAGTTGTTTTGAATTACAGTTGATTCATTGTAAAGAACGAAAAAAAAATATATATTGTTTCCCTTTAACATTAAAGGCAAGTGCCAATTAATACACACTTTGTTGCATTTATATGTCTATGATGCCAGCTAACGAGGAAATAAATTTATTTTAATATCTCAAATAGTCAAATTAGTTGTCGATTGTTTTTAATACCTTTTATGTCCCTACAGGACTCAGGTGTGCATTGTTTTTTACAGTTCTGTGTTCTTTATTATCTGTGAATTGTCATGATTTATTGCTGAAGACAGAGGAGAGTTTTATTTTCATTGGCTTCTCAGGGGTTTTGAATTCATTGACGTTCTTCTCTTAAAATGTCAGCGACTCAAGAAACAGAGCCCAGTCCCCCCCACTTTCCAAACTGAAATTTAACCAAAAGTTCGGCGAAGAAGAAATAGATTAATACTTTTCCTAAAGTCATTTTTTTTTCTGAAGTGATCACGAAAGCGTGCTGTAGATTCGGTTTCCCGCGCCAATAACCGCTACACTATAGGTACATATACATTATAAGACGGAACATTAAGCTAGCATGCATGATTTATTATGTAAAGAAATTGTTGCGCCGAAAAGTAACACGAAACTTGAATCTCACCTTTTTAACACGAGACTTGAATCTCACCTTCGTTGATTCCTATGGGATATTGTGCGTGTGTGCAGCCCCGCCTTTCGAAATGTCGACCTTGCATTGTCGTCTGCGATATCGGAGACACTGGCAACACTGCTAGGGTGAGTGCTTATATATCTATCTCTGACATTCGGGTCGTTCTCACGTTTGAATGTCACGTGATTCTGTGGCCACTTATCACGTCATATCAACCCTGCAACTGGCATCTCTGACGTCACACAGAGAGCAAAGTCTGCACTGGAACGCTCTAGGTTTAGACACATACTAAAGCTGTGATAAATGTTTGTCTTAGATTTTCACCCTCGAGTAGTGTATTAGTGGTTAATCAAAAATGGTAATCAAATGAGTCAAAATATCTTAGTTTCCATTGTTTGGAGGTACAGAAATGTAAAATATTTTAATACTATCGTAATTAAGGTCATATCCTTGAACTCTTGTCGATATTTCAGTATCTTGTGTCAATTTTGAATAATCTTTTGTTTTAAGTATACAGCATGCAGAATATCTTTCTCTGTGTGTGCGTGTGTGTGTGTTATATCGATAAATTACTTATAAATACCTTATGTTAAAAAGTCCGTCTAACTGTTTAAGATTCAGTTCTTGTTAATGATTCTTATTTTAATGTATTCTCATAATTTTAACTAGTTTCTCTCATCGGTATTCTTGAGATCAGAACCTTTTATTTGCATTGTATATTCGTCTGTGCAGTGTCACATGTTTATCATAATCGATTTCTCAGGAAGGGTGACTTCTTGATCTTATCGGTCTACTGAGATGATCATAGCGAGAGACGCCATTGGAAAATGCCCGAAAACCAAACAATGTGTTGATCCGGTTTTTGTGAGGGAAATTGGTTAGACAGAAGCTATTTGGGATCCTTGTCCACACTGTTGATTACGATAGATAATGTGTTCTCTTTGGGAAACAGCAACTAATGTCCGCTCAGAATAGTCTCAGTATAAACCACAGGTGGGTTTTGTGGGGTTGAGCAGGTGTCTGCAAAACGGATTGGATAGCCACCCAAATGGACAAGGCATACTCGGATGCGAGCTGCCAGCAACCGTCACATGTTTAATCCAGGAAAAAGGCAATCGTGTTTGCACATCATTTGTTTCCGCAAGTAAAGGGATTTTGTTTTTATCTTTTAATAAGCTTAAATTCTTTAAAATCGCATAGAAATCTTTTCACTGACATTTTCTGCTAATCACATATTTAACCTAATTTGAAAACCAGCTGCAAACGATTTGCAATGTTCATGACCATAAAGACAATAAAGAAAGACATAAAGAAATGCAGATGAACGTCACATCCTGACTAAAATGCATAAAAAGATGTTTAACGTTACAAAAGATAAATATATTGAAATCATTAGTATTAAATGTAAAGTGAAAATTATAACATTGTACAAATCTATAAGATTATTAACCTTGATTACATCTTCTTTCGCGTTTTTTTCCTTCGTTCTTTCCTATCCGTTTAGTAAGCGACACGAATAAGAAAATAATAAACTTACAGTGTAATTTAGCTTTCATTTATTATTATTAGCCGTATATTTTATCGTGACAAACCTTTCTCAATTATGCTACAGTAACTAACCTTCAGGAGTTAATCAAATTTGGCCATATAACTATATATATACATACATATATATACGATTTCGGCCTTTGGCAGGGATCTTGTCATATGTCTTTAATATTAAGCCCAAGCCCCAGTCGACCTTCCTCCCAGCCAATACCTCACCTTCGGGAGGGGGCTGGGTTTATTACTCGTCGCCTGAGTCGTCACAGGAGCGGAAAGTACCGAGGTAGCTTGGGTAATTTTTTGCGTGGCATTGCCGTTAAATCCACTTTAAATATTGACCTTGTGCCAAATCCGGTTGCGCTTTGATTAATACCTATAACTATGTGTTGTGTGATAAAGTTTTCAGAGCTTTTAACCAAAGGAACATTTTCCTCTCTTATCCCTTCTCTATTTCCCAGAATGCAAGGGAATTTTAAACATAACTAATAATTTATTATTATTTTATCTCCAGTTTGCCGACATATTGGAGTGACTTTTGAGCACACGTCTATTACTTGATGTTAAAATCTTCGAATTTTGTAGCCGAAATGCTTCCATTATTATTAATCTTTCTTCCCTGTAATCTCTACCGATTTTGAACAAAGCTAGTTAAATATATCGATATTTAGTTCCGATTTAGTGCAGAAATTATAGAGTTTATTTACTAAATTACAATTACAAAAATGTATATATAACACACTAGATTTATTATATATGGAACTATATAAGATGCTTATCAGATACAATAGTGTCGATACCTCCGCTATCCTTGTATCGATTACATTAACAAAGAATTGATATGTAACACGGATAACAAATTATATAACGAAATACTTTAAGCCATAATTCTGGAAATGACATCCCAATATAAAGGTGTTGATTGCCATTCACTCAGTTCAATGTTTATCAAATATAACTATATCTAATAAATGATTCATACAACTCAAAACATGTTCTGGTTTTAAATTATTTTAAAAATGTCAAAAAAAAAAAAAAAAAAACAAATTAAAAAAAGGCGATGGAAGCTTCGCTATGCAAGTTGTATAGTAGATAAGGGTTCGGAATTGTTAATCGGAGAGTTGAGTTCCAATTATATTCACTTACATGCAAACCTTTGGAAAGGTATGAATCCACCGCCTCTATCCCCAACTATGGGTTATGTATTAGGACTTTTATCACTATACCATTATTTTCTATGTTTAAATGCTGTTCCGCTTCAGGACGGGAGTGATCCTGATTTCACAATTTTTTATCCTTTTTAGCTCTATGCAATATTTTCCTCTTCCTCTGTCTCCCAGTAGCTATTCTGCCATTCGTTTACACAAGCGTGTTTCGTAGTTCATTCGCTGTTTCCTTTCCGTCCATCTTGTTTTCAATATGTCATGTGATTCACAAGATTTCCAAATCTTCTTTTCTCATTATATATCCCATCTGTGTTTTTCTCATTCCTTTTTCTTTCCATTTTCCTTAAAACGTACTATTTTCGCACATACTCCATCTAGGATATTCACAGAATCCTACTGTATATCGAGAACTCTGTTACTTGAAGCATTCTTTTTAAATATAAAGAAAATGGACAGCATTCACAACCATATATTGTTCTTTTATCTCCAGTTTCCCGACATATTGGTTTTTTTTTTTAACACGCTTGTACTACTTCATGTGATCATCTTCGGGTTTCGCAGACGAAATGTTGCCATTATTAATAATCTTTCTTTTCTATAATCACTATTGATTTTATGCAATCCCAAGTAGTTAAATATATCGCTATATTGTAACGATTTAGCTTATCCTTAATTAACGACCTCCAATGTATCATTGATCCAAATTTGATGTCAAAGCGATAAAATTGAAAAAAAAATATAAGAAAGCAATAATGAAGAAGTTAATTTTGACACCTCCGGTTCTCCTTGTGTTAAAATAATATTGCTAACTTCTTGATATATAACCAGTGGCGTATCTAGGGAATGACAAATAGTACATGACATAGGCGCCATTTTTGGAAAGGCGTCACGACGCCACTAAACGCTGAATCAAAAATTGTATTATAATATTCATTGATCAGGCAAATTCTGGTAAAACAAAATATTTCCAGCAACAGTATTTTTTTTTTATTATTGACGTTGATTTTGAGAAGTTGAGACTAACAATTAAGGAAGTACAGTTGTATTCTATACCAGCACTTTCCAAAATTCCTTTCTTCAACTTTTCTCGCAGTACACTTACGGTGAAAGATATAGATCCATCGTCCCCCAGTTATGGATTAAATAGTAAAACTTGTACTTGGAAAAAGTACATTTTATTTTCAAAATATTGCTAATACAATATTCACTCACAAAAAAAAGAATGATTTTTAAAACCCCAAACCTGTCCAGGTTTTAAATTCTTTGCAAAATGTCAAAAAACAAATTAAAAAAGCGATTTAAGCTTGGATGTACGGTTGGTGTCATAGATATTGGTTCGTAATTGTTAATCAGAGAGTCGAGTTCCAATTGCTGTTGGGATCGTTATATTTACTTACATGCAAAACTTTGGAAAGCTATGAATCCACCGCTTCTATCCCCAACTATGGGTTAAGTAGTAGGACTTTTACCACTATACCATTATTTTCTGTTTCCCTTTCCTTCCTATTTTCCATAAAACGTACTGTTTGCGCACATATTCTGTCCACGGTATTATCAGCATCTTTCTGTATAACGACATCTCTGTTACTTGAAGCCTTCTCTTCAAGTATGAGAAAAATGGGTAGCATTCACAGCCACATCGGAGGAGTGATATTGCAATACGAGGTTTAATAGTAAGTGGTGTTTATGGAAGTTGTCATTGTGATAATTTGACAGAATACAACATTAAATGATATGGCTGTCAATTTCGAAACATCTGATTGTTCTGATCTCACGAATGATTGTAAAAACTCAGGAGACATATATATTCATTATTTTAGGCAAAACATTTCATACGTTTGTTAATTAAGAACGAAATATATAATTGTTTGCATGCTGTCGACGCATTCTATAGTTTTACTCGCTTATTCCGTCTCTTAATGAGTTTCTTTAACACTTGTAGTGACAGAGGTGTTTGTAAAAGCAAGAGTAATGACTTTTTTGGTAAGGAGAGCCGTGTATTCGTTATTCGTAATTCCGCCATTATTCGGACCTAAAAGAAAATAACGATCCGTTATATTCTTAATGAACAATTTCCATACATCAAGTGTCGTTTTTCTTCCTTTAATGGCCTCTATTAGATCAGAAAATGCACGTAGTTAAAAATCTGAAAGAATACAAATGTATTTACACAACAATGGATTCCACACGATCGTGTGATTAATTACTGTTAGCCTTTACGTGATGTTGGCAGAATTCTTTTTCAGTTTGAAAACCTGTCAACGTTTTGAAAGCAGTTGCCAGTAATATATGAACCAATAACCACACACCGATGAAAACTTTGTCGTTAATATATCCTTTATCTTTTAATGTTTGCAAGATACTGAAATAATTCTGTCGACCAAGTCCCATGGGATATTTATATATTAGGTTAATGTGTATCGTGGATATTTTTATTGTGCCTGAAACAAGAAAGAAGCAAAAGAAACTTTATTTTCTTTTACATTTTACAGTAAGATATTCTGTTCAAAACCTACTTGTAATTTTTATACAATGTCTAACCGGTTTTACATGAAGTCATTATATTTTTACTGTAAATTGTTATCTTTTAATTTTCAATATTAATGCAATGTTCTGTTATTACTACAAGGTAATAATATTGTTACCTTCTAATGTTCTATAATGTAATTATCTTTTGTAATAATAATGTAGTGATATTGCTATCTTCTAATGTTCTCTATTAATGTCCCGTGTTTTATAATGTAATGTTCTGTTATTTCTATAAATTAATTATGTTGTTTGGGAAGGAGAATAAACAATGCTATCGGATGCGACCAACTCTCGAGGGGAGTATCATTTACAGTAAATTAGTCTTTTGTACTGAATGCTTCATTATAAGGAAACGACTACCACTTCCATTATCATTTATCTAACACCCCACATACAGGGAATCCCTGCCTCTGTGTATTACCCATCGTGCCTATAAAGTTGTATTTCAACGTTCAGCGCTGCAATCTTTAATTTTTCAATTGCGATTCATGATTGAACAGAATCCTCAAAATCATTATACATATGTGGAACTCCGTTAATAGCTGATATCAGAATAATCAGTAAAATCTCAATTCTGTGAAAAATCTATCTTTTAACTCCCTGTGATCCTATTGTTTCTTATAAATAGCGTAGCGTGAATTAATAAGTTCAGTTTTCAGTATAAATCCACTGGGAGATGTGAATAATTCTGGATTGTCAAACTATTTTTTTTGCATATTCAGACTAACTTGTTATTTGAGTACTACGTTCCATTTTGTAAATATTTTCCGCCTTTTAAGTATTTCATACATTATGAAAAATATACGAGGGAATTGTATCAAGAATACAAATTATGTCGACTGACACCATTTATTCGGCCGACTGATGGAAGTCACATGCATGCAAAAACAGCGTAAATACACGAAATAAGCATTAAGCTTTCACATATATGAATTCAATCATACTATCGCAATTCATTTCTTTCTGTTGTAAAAAGAAAAACAAAACATTTTACATTGAACTTTGTTTGCGAGGAACATTGTAATTTGTTTCTTTCAGCTTGAAAGAAAGCCAACATTATTTTTGTGCTCAATAATAAAAATTATTTACATTTGTAGATTTGTGTTTCAATATTATTTCTTTTCTTCACTTTTCATAGACTCTTTCCGCTACACATACCACGGTCAATGTGAATATGCCACAACGGGATTTTAAGGAGATTCGCAGTAAAGAGATATTTAGCAGTCAAAACTCTAGTGTCATTACTGCTGAAGGGAATTTAATTCTCATTTGATGCTTCTAACTTGTGACCTTCTACCGTTCTAAGTTAATCATAGCAATGTGAAGTAGATTCTTGTGTCGAAAGACACATGAAGCAATGACTGTCACCCTTTATCGAAATAAGCATGGAGAATCAATCGTTGTCAGTAGCAATTGTAATAGCTTTACGGAGCCAGGATTTTAACACGACTTTTCAAGCTGATCTGCCTCGGTTACCAAGAAGATTACACTTAACAAAAGCAGGAGCTTAGGCAATTGCGGTAGAAGAAGTCATCTTTGGGTTTACTGATAGAAATAGTACAGTTGTTGCTATATGATACAATAATCACTATATAATGATCTCTTTCCAGAGCTAAATCATCATTGAAAATTTACTCTAGAGGCTGATGCAAAATATAAAGGTAGATGTGTATTTATTCACTTAAGCGTGACAATATTACAAGGCTGCAGATTTTAGAACATGGTAAACATTCAGTAAAATATAGATACAAAAAGTAAGTTTATTTTCTTTCTTTAGTTTTTAAGAAACTGAAGAATTATTGTTTGGGAATCAGATAAAAATCATTTTATTTGTTGTATCCTGTCGGCACTCACACATTTAAAAAACAAAACAAAACAACCGAAATAAAAAGCTTCCGCCATTCAATATCTGATTGCGGGCGAATATGCCAACCGCAACATATTCACGCAGAAAGACGACGTGAAAGATAGGACAATGGAATTTGGAACAGGATTATCTAAAGTAGATACTGAGGAAGATGCGAAAACAAAGCTCTGTTTTGTTTTGACTAAGATGATTATTTTTCATGAAGATTGCCTAAAGTCAAAGTAGAGCAACCTCTAGATCTATGAGAAGATTTTCAGGATCGAAATTCTGAAATCGTGACGGGTTTGCAAATAAAATATGAGATTTCGGTTTAGCCAGTAGCTGTTAGTTATTGCGAAAGAAGTGTCATGTAATGGCCCAAATTAGTTACATAGAGAAATCACTCAAATCGGATCCTGAAGCTTGGTGCTGACCGAAATCACCAAGCCAGATCCGACGTTAGTTGCTGAAAGAAAGCAACTAAGGCTCGATTTTGGCTCGTTTGGTTCCAAAAAGTATCGTCCGTCAAAAATTGAAATTTCTCTTGACATTGAATTAGAATTGAGATTCGCAGAATCATCAGGCTTCAGTATCTGTATATTTCTGAGATGAGGTATTATGTACAATATTTACATTGTTCGGGCTATCATTCTCATCTTTGTTGCCAAAATCTTTGTTGATAAATATGGCAACAAAGATGGTGATGATAGTCCGAACAATGTAAATAGTATCGTCAGGCTTGTATTAATATCTTGTTAATTGTTGCCATGTGGG
>CAHIKZ030000255.1:405000-430000 GCA_903632075.3 Acanthosepion pharaonis
CTCCCGGACGAAACCTTGCCCTTCGGCAAAGGCTCGTCAGGTTCCTCTCTGCTAACGCAAGCAGAGTTCGACAGGGAGGCGTGCGCAGTCAAGACCGCGAGACGCCACTTAGCCGAACTGGAGACCGCTACTACTACTTATTATCTGTGGGAGAGTCCATTACAATAGAATAGGTACTATAATACTGGAGTAGGTTGTTCAAGTTCCACGTGCCATGTTTTAATGAATGTCTGTTATCAATTATCTTCTGTTAATTCCCCTCTCCAAGTTCTCCACTGCCTTAACCGGGTATTGAAATAACACATTTTGGGTCCAGTCACTAGATCTAACTTGACGACACATGGCACAGTGGATAAAGACGTTTGGTAGATCCAGTGACAGGACCCAAAGAGTGTGATTTCAATACCCGGTTAAGATAGTGGAGAATTGGAGAGGGGAATTAACAGGAGATGACTGATAACTGACATCCATTAAATCATGGCACGTGCAACTAAAATAGCCTACTCCAGTGAGCGAAATAAATGGTTTCACTTTGACATTCCAACCACCTGATGAAGGCCGGAGCGTACAACGGCCGAAATTTTGTAATAAATAGGGCGACAAAGATGAGGACAATTGTCCGAATAATGTCAATAGTGTACATAATACCTCATCTCAGAAATATAGACAGGTGCTTAAAGTGATGCTATCGATGTAATAATCCAGCACATTAGAACAACAGATATGAAAATATTAGTAGAAAAGACACAGAGAAGCCATTGTGGTAAGTAAGTGACTAAAGTCGTAATGCCAGGTCAGTACAGATAACATTAAAGACTCTTTGGATTTTATAGAGAATCTCGAGATATATAGCCAGGGCGCCAAATATGGCAATAATATTCCATGCACGGAGGAATGGTAGATAGATAAATATGCTAGGTGGATTCTGACGGTAAAAATATTTTTGCACAGTGAACCAAAGTTCTTGTGATCACTTCTAGTTTTTAGTAATATTTTTAAACTCTTCCTCGTGGAAACAGTCCTTTTGCATGATTTTCAAAGAATGTCGACATTAAATCAATTAGCAATACAATTGTATTATACATATAATAGACTTAATATCCCCAAAACACCTGCGTTCATTCCTGACTGCTCTCAATCTACATTTATTGAATTTATTTCATGTACTTCTTCAGTTGCAATCATTGGAAGCGCATTCCCGTTATACATATAATAGGCTTATATTGTTAGCAATACTTACATTCATTTCTGCTTCCTTATTTATACGGTATTCAGATATTGTTTAAGAAATTTGATAAAGAAGGATTCTTTATGAAGAAAATTGTAAATTTTTACTGGTTAATTATAATTTACATGGAAATTATTTTTCTTTAACAGTTGAAAATCTGTAAAAATGTCTGACGTATCATTTTCAAATAAATCCTATACATTATATCTTTTTGTGTATTTTTTAAGTTGGGTTTCATTCCCAAGTAGTTTCTCTTACAATATTAGCCGTTATCTTATAAGAAAACATTTGGTATTAATTGACCAATCAGCCAGTAGTACTATCTTTGAAATTTATAAATTCTTTCTCTTCAAACAATCTTTCAAGAAAATTGGATTCTCAAGTCGAGTAGATGTTATCGCTCTTTCCGGTGTTGATGGGAGTTTCCTTTCTTAATCTTATGCTTGATGTAGTGTGGAAGGTCATTGTAGTAGTAAAGAAAATGTCAACTGATAGTAGCAACTGCAATAAATTTCTTCTGCTTCTCGGCCGCAACACTTGCAGCCAAATCGCAGTTCACACGATAGTCCAACGTAACGGTCCAACACACACCGTAGAAACGACAAAATGGGGGTCAGACATCCAACCTTCACTTCTCGCCGCCAACAACAACCCGTCTTCGTTCCACCAAGCTCCAAAAAATCATCTTTTATAAGCGAAAAACAACGACTTCTGTTCACCGATGGTCACGCCATTCAAGGGAGGGGAGAACGTTAGTATAGCTTCTTGTTATTGATGTAGATTTTTGCTGACTACCTTTTGGTAATTTTTCTTCGGCAGATCGCACACAAAACACGAACTTTTTTCGGGGTAACTGATTATCTCTTTCACTACAGTCATCATCTTGAATATGTCATTATTTTCTTTTCGAGTTTCATGTGAGATCCATTTTAGTTGTTGCTGTCGAAAGTTCTTAAGTGACGAGGTTTCTGTTATTTCGTACAGAGTTTGTTTGTAATCCTGTAGCACCAGTCAACAAGGTTCGAAAAAGGAAAGTCTTTACGTAAACCCACGAGTTCCAATCATTTCAATTCATTTTTTAACCATTTTCTGAGAAATCTGTTTCATACAGCTGACGGTTCAATACATGAATGAATTTGGTGCCATGCATGACATCCACAAGTTTCGGTTTGACGAGAACGTGACTCAAGTTTTCGCGGTAATATTTTGGCTTTGTAAAAATTCCAGAACTGGATGAAATGATTTTCTTTTTGTCATTAAAATCTCGAAATAGTTAACGTGATTAAGAAATGAAACAATGTCCACACAAATATACACACATTTATTCAGCTTGTTCGCTAACAGTCTATTCAAATCTACCTAATTATATTAATTTGAAAACATCTATCTTCTTTTTTTGCTTTTTTAATCATTTCATCCCAAGTAATGAAATAAAGTTACTATGACGCAAGGAGTGTTTGCAAATATAAGAATAATTACTGTTAAGGAGAAAGGACAATAAAAGAACAATAATTAAGACGACAGATAGCGATTGATATTGCATTAACATTTTTCAAGATCAAAGTTGACTGAAAAGCAAGAAGTCTGAAGAGAGTTACACAATCAAAAAGTGCGAGCGAAGAAACTGTTACCATAGAACTTGCGTCTAATTCCATCCATTTTAACTATAAAATGATGGAACCTTCCTGCCAATCTAGTACAGCTCTTAAATTCATAAAGTCTAGGTTCAATAGTTTATTAGAACAATTACCCTGAAAATATTTTTAGAAAAGACACAGGAAATCTACGTGATGCCAGTAGAAAAGGGACTGAATGCGAGTTGTCAGATCAGGGCTAATATCTATCTATCTCAGTTTGGTCATAACTATATATTACCTTTCTCTCAGTTTGTTCATACCTTCTATCTCTCTCTCTCTAGATATATATATATATATATATATATATATATATATATCAGTCTTTTTACATCTGCCAAGACATCTATACAAAAATGATTCATCAGTCCATCGCAAACAAATTGACACATAGATGCGGGTTTTTCAGGAGTTTTAAATTTCCAGATATTGAACTTTCAAATATTACTAATCTGTCAACAGGCATTAATTTTACATCTAATTCTTATTTATTTCAAATTAAATTTTCCCGTTTCTTAATATTTTGCTTCACTTTTGGAAGGCACCTTTTCCCAATCCAACACCGAGTTTTGGTGTCGCATTTTCCATCCTCTGTTAAAACACTTCCTAGATATTTAGAAAAAACTTCACTCGTTTTATTTTGGTATCTTAAATTTGTAATTAGCATGGAGATATCAAAATTGTTAATTAAAATGTTTAATTACAAATTGATACGGAGATAATTCGCATCCACATTCAACTGTAAACCATTTCTTAGTTGTTTTTTTCAGTGACGGTTGCATTTGAATGAATTAAACAAACCAGTGAAATGATGTATTGTTTAAGTGAAAAAAAAAAAATGGTTTCGAATCTACTTGAAGATCTGTCACCAATTCCACATATAGAAATTGGGATTTTTGTGAGAAAGTTTTCTCTCGTCTCTTTGAATTCCTAAAGATGTTGATCTGAGTCTTGTCTTAGAGACACAACTGAGAGATGAAATGTAGTTTATCCACCCGATGGCAGATATTACAGTTTGTTCGCAAAAAATAAAAATAAAAGGCAAGGATAGGACGACGATCGCGATAAAACGCAATTCTCTAGACAAACATTATCGAGCGACTGAAACCAAGCAAGACAATCGCCAAAAATCCAGTTACCATAAACAAAATAACATGGTCTACTGAATTATTTTTATGTCAGCTTTCACCCAAATCTCAACTGCGCATTTTTGAACAGGATGTCATGAGTCTTCGGCAAAGTATACATGTCGATTCAAACATGGAGCCGTCGATGGCTGCGTTAGCACCAAATCCTAAGTCATTGTAACCAAGATTCCTAGTGTAATGATCTTGCTCAAGTAATGATCACGCCAGAAGAAACTCTTTCAGAATAGGTGCAGTATAAACTACAGGCCGGTGCTCTGGGCGTTGAAGTGTATAAACATTCCTGAACGGGAGTCTGCAACAGGGATTACCTACCCACCCTAGCAAGTAGACATACTAGGAAACGAGTAGCCAACAATATATATATAAAACATTCCATCATCGCCGGTCAGAGCCCAAAGTAGCACCAGTCACAATGAATGTATGCTCCCTCAGGGAACATACGTGCCTTGGGAGACTATTGAGCCGTAAGTGGAACTCGTACATACGATCCATCCATCGCTAGAGATGCAGGAAAAATAGTTAGTATACTGTACCGCTCCAGTGTGTACCTGGCTTCCTCTGATATCCCCCATCTTTACAGGCGCCAGATCAGACCCAAAATGGAGTACTGTTGCTATATTTGGGCAACAGTTGCCCAGTCCTCTCTCTCCAATCTCAGTAGACTCCGTGAGCGTCTCGGTCCTTGTACGTGACATTTTTTTTTTCATCCTACAATCTTTCTCTCACATGTGGGATGTGGCAAACCTGTTGCTACTTTCATGGAAAGTGCTCGGACGAGCTACATTCTTTGGTCCCGCCAGCTCTCACCTTCGTGATCAAGACCCACAATGCCACTTGCATTATTACAAACTGCCCACATTCCCTCCTGTTATGATGTTAATTTGGGGTTAATAAAGACAAACGCCAAATAACATGTAACAATAAAATGGGGTTTATTCGGTTCGTAAGTTGGTACAGAAATCGCCTGAGTAGTCTATAACTAACTCAGCCCAGAACTTCCGACACTTTTTGTCATGCCACTATTTAACGTCCTTGTTTGTAGACGAGTTCATCTTCAAGAGGGGTGGTAGGTTCCTACACAACACCTCCCCCTTGAGATTAATTCCGGAGGAATTAATATTTTTTTCTTTTGGGATTTGGACTTAAACGTTCCACCCTTGTTTTTCTTAACATATACAACAGGGCAGGCCCACTCTGAAAATTTAATGCGTGAAATAACTCTTAAATTTTCAAGCCGTTCCAATTCTTTGTTAATCTGTTCCACAACACCAAATGGCACATTTTTTTCGCCTGAAAATAGGTTTTACATTTTCTTTCACTTCAAATTTTGCCTTCGCCTTTTTGCAACATCCCAGACCTTCTGAAAATACTTGTGGAAATTTTATTTTCAGATCTTTCAAATTTTCTGTAACCCGATTTTTTACACGGAGAAGAAACATTAATTCTATTGCAAAAAAGAATTTATAGGGAGTTTCCATAAATTAAAAGTATAATCAATCTGTGTCAAACAAATTTGAAGCATTTTGTAGCACATACACTTTAGACTTTAGTGTCTTACCAACAAATGAAATATTACAAGAAAATTCACCTTGAAAATGCAATTTTCTTCCAGAAATCTCATGAGCCACTTTTTCAGTCTTTTTAAGCAAAGTCTGCCTATTTTAATCCATGTTGCTGTATTAATAATGGAAATATCACTTCCAGTATCTAGCTGTGGTTTAACATTTTTCCATTAATTTTTACTTGTACGAATTTTCTTTTCTGCCCTCCTCAATCTCCTGACGTGACAACACAATATTCACAATATCTTTTTCGACTTAATTTTTTTTTTCTTTTGCTTTTTACAATGAGTACTTATGGCCTTTGTTGCCACACGAATAGCAAATTTTGTCGCGAAAAAAAAAAACACTTTTAAAATGACCACCACCGCATCCAAAGCACGTTATTTTTTTTTAACGTTTTTATTAACTATTATTCCGTTTTTGGTCGAATAGCATGGACACGGGATATGTCTTTCTTCAATTTGCGTATTGTCATGTTTTAAGTTTTCAATTCTTTGACATTCTTCCGTAACCTTCTGCAAAGTAATCTCGGAACTTTGTTCGAGTTTCGCCAATATTCGGGACCTTATGTCCTTATCTTTGCTAGAAGTCAAGCCTTGAACGAATATCAAACATTTAAATCGATCAATTGAAAGATCATTTAACATAAAACGTTCACACATTCTGTTAACATTTCCAGCATACGTAACAACATCCTCATCGTCACGCTTTACCATATTCAAACACGAGAAACGAGTATGAAACAAACTAATAAAAAATACTAGATAAAGTATTAAGTTTCTTCGAAAGAAATGTCACTAGTTTTTTCTTGGAAGGACAAAATTCGTATACTTATTTTCATCTGTACCCAACTTTTGTAAAAGTAAACTCACTTTTTGTTCATCAGTCCAACCTTCATTTTTTCAAATATTGTTTCAAATCTTCTGAAATACGCAGGAAATGTTATACCCTCCTCTGAGTTAAATTTGAACTCAGTAATAGAATTAGCAATACCTTCGGCCGTGAATGACGAATTTACTGGATTCGTTAGTAAAATTGCTTCAAATAAAGCCTTTGTAACATTTCGCTGCTGAACTTGTAAATCCAATAGTTGTCCCCGAAACAATTTTTGTTGCTCTTGTTGCAATCTTTGTTGCTCTTGTTGCTGAATTTGGTTTTGCACTAGAGTTTTCGTTAATGCAATCAAGTCTTCCATTATGCGTAATAGATTACACAAAACACTTTTCGAAAACAGCCAAGGGAAAAACACGTATATATCCAACAATAAGCACAAGTCTTACTTCTTTTTGGCACGTTGAAATCCTATTTCTTCTTGAAGAACAAAGTTCGACGTATTGTTTTTTTTTTCTTTCTTTCAGCGCGAGAAAAAAAAATTATATAGTCCACCTAGAGTTGAAAAATTCTCCACTCAGCGCGATGAACGAATCTCTCGTCGTCACTGTTATGATGTTAATTTGGGGTTAATAAAGACAAACGCCAAATAACATGTAACAATAAAATGGGGTTTATTCGGTTCGTAAGTTGGTACAGAAATCGCCTGAGGAGTCTATAACTAACTCACCCCAGAACTTCCGACACTTTTGTCATGCCACTATTTAACGTCCTTGTTTGTAGAAGAGTTCATCTTCAAGAGGGGTGGTAAGTTCCTACACAACACCTCCGTATTCCATTTGTGATAACTTGCACTTAAAAATCTTCTTCCCGTGAAACACTGCTCTGTGGAACCGACTCCCAAGAGGATATTTCCCCGATCACTACAACTTAAACTATCAAGTTAAGCGTTATCTTCCCCTCCTATCCACATAAACTGCCTCTTGCTGTAGTTCAGACCTTGAGTGGGCCCCGGGCCTTGTACAGTTTGAACCTCACTGTAAAAAAAATGTCTATATGATGTAATTATATGAAATCATTTTGTGCGTACTTAAAGGTGTATATATCTATTCGTTATTACATGCGGGTAAACATTTTACAGCCGCAGCCTGCCAGCAAATTATTGCTACAGAAAGATGCCTTTATTAATAATTTTCTAAACAATGTACATAAATAGGAATAGATCTGAATTTAGCTTACTACTTGAAAAAAAAAATTAAAATGACTAGATTTTTCTCTGTTAGTCTTTCAAGGTACAATTTAAAATCTTGCTCATTGGTTTGGGGGATATTTTTTAATATTCGCTGCTTTTTTAACGGTCGTAGAAGCTATAACGACATCTGATTTTTCTATGAAGTAAAAAAAAAATGAGTTTCTATGAAATAAGAAAAGAAACATCATTTTAAAAAATTATAAGTTTTTTAATGTTATGTCTGTTCATGTTTTCCACGTAATAATTTCCTTTATTAGATGCGAATTGCCCAGATTTCCTGGAAAAGATTATCGGGTGGTTTAACCGTTGACTTCTCTACGGTTTTTTATTAATAATTACACACTGTTTAAAATAAAATGTGGCTTTTATTTCATATAATAGTATCCAGTATAATACCGCTTGAAGTAATATAAATAAATTGTTTTGTTTACATTTAACTACTAAACTGAGTAGATATGGGCTTTTCAAGAACATATACACACACACATATATATATATATATATATATATATATATATATATATATATATAATTGTGCATTTGGAAAGCAAGCCTTTTTTTCATTTATTTTTTCTTTTTTTTCGTATAAGTGTTTCCTTTTTCTGGACATGAAGTGTAAAAAAATTGTCCAAAACTTCTGCATATCCGAGCGCTTTCGGCTATTCTTTTAAACATTATCGAGGATGACTTCTATTTCTAACTGAATATATGAATGCTTTATGCATGTATGAACAATTATAGGAATCTTTTATTTTCCAAACACGCTCAGCATATCATGGCTGTGTTCATAGCTGATATTATTGAGTGTTGTTTTTTTTTTCTTTTAGTTTATTAGTGTTCCAATTATTTTTAGTCCCTTTCGACACGTGGATGATGATATACACTTTGAATTTCCTAGGAAATATCCTTGTATATATATATATATATATATATATATATATAAAAAGAAAGAACAGTAAGATATATAATCCGGTGCTCTTATAGATATTTTTACAAAATAGTGCTCAATGTAAATTTACAGAGCATTAATATTATAAATTAATTTTATTTTAAATCAATTAATTTAATATATATATATATATATATATATATATATATATATATATATATATATATATATATATATATATATATATTTATATGGGGGAACGCACACAAACCCCACACAACTTAATAAGTACGTGTGTATGTATGTACGTATGTGTGTGTATGTATATGTGTATGTGTGTATGTGTATACTGGTTCCATGTATCTTGAGAAGTATGTGTGTGTATGTGTGTATATGTATGTGTGTGTATGTACTGATTCCTTGTGGTCGGACGGTGTGTATGTGCGTATGTGTATGTATGTGTGTATGTGTACAAATGAGTTTACTAATTCCTCGTAGTAAGAGAGTATATGTATGGAGGGGGAATATACGCACGCATATATACACGCATGCTGACAGAAACACACGAAAATGGAAACAGATCTAAGAACACACAGGGGTCATTAAAACATTAAAAGATAAAATGCCGATAAGTAATTCATCATTTCTCTTAGACCAACCTTAATTGTTTTATGACCCTTCGCGCAGAACTCTTCTTTGACAATTCAAGAAAGAAATTCGGATTACTAACACACAAACAGAGAATGTCTTATATCGAGAATATTTAACATTGAAAAACATAAGGAAAAAAATTAATTATTTTTAACAATATGTGGAAATCTGCGCCTTTTACATGAAGACGGTCGCGTGATCAGAAACACGCGTAGTAAAATTATGGAAAATAAAGCATAATATTTTCTTTTCTCTAAAAATCCACATTACAACCAAAAACGTTTGCGGCACCTCTCTTCTGTTCTTTTTAATATACATACTTTTCTCTCGTTAGAACCACTACAACCTCTTTCTTTTATATATATATATATATATATATATATATATATCCGTGTGTGTATGTGACCGTGCGCGCGTTTAATCGCAAACACATGAGAAGTCTTTAATTTTTTTATTTGTGTACTGTTGAGAGATTACGCGTGAAATTTATCATATTTCGTTATTATGAACTTACGCCATGTTGTCTTTAGATTAATAAACTGAATCTTAGAAAGAAAGAAGGAACGAACGGAATTAAAGCGAAATAACTTCGAATACATCATAAATATAAATGTATAAAGGAATTAATTTGGTAATAGTTTGCTAAAAAACAAGAAATAAAACTTTGAGAATAGAGTAACGATCAATGATATTAACACGTCAGCATTGTTTAATAAGTTTCCTGACTGAAATCAACATTTATCTCCTTCATAGGCTAAAAAAATCTAAAACCTTATCTCTTTTTTTCCCGTCTTCATTTTTCTTCACCTAACAGGATTGTAAATCAATTATGCCAATATCTTATCTTGTGTGTTACGTTAAAGGCTTAAAGTGTCGTTTTTCTTCGACAAAATAAAGGCTGGTAACAAAAAATATTTCGTCGTATAAGGATAAGATCACGTCAAATTTGAGATTTGTGACAAAACCAATTATAATATCAATCGGGAATATTTCTCAGGGAAACATTTAAACCTGTGTACCCCAAAGCAACTTCTTATATTAGCATTTCATTATTGGGTGTGTCTCCCCTATCACAACGTTATTATGCTGTTTTTATATTAATTGAAACATCATTATGTATGACTCTTTCACTTCTTCCAGCGCTTACTTGCATAATTTGGAAGTTTGTGATGTGTGAAGATTAGTGACGTCAAAAACAAAACCGACGATCTGAGTTCAAATTCAAGCCTAAGCATGATTCCATCATGTCTTCTTCCACTATGAATAAAATAGACGGAGTTCTCTGGCTTTGGTAGTGTAGCTAGTCACTGAGTGGAGAATCCACACCATTATCTTTCCCATGAACAAATATTGCAGCCCACATATTTTAACATTAATATTCATCCAGTGCAAAGCTGAAGAGATACACAAGGTAATGGGTTAATTAATCAGGTTTTTTTGTGGGCGTAGAATCTAAGTGCATATTAGGAAGACGTGTAGAATAGATGAAGGTTGATCGGAGACTTAAAGAGGCTACATTTGAAGTAATCAGGGAAGCATTTTCACGGAAGCCAAATCCACAATGTAATTGTTCACACGAAGAAACTAAGTGAGAAAATGTCAGATTTTATTTTGAAATAGGTTTCAAATTTGAAAACCTTTAGCAAACACTTGTATATATGGATGTACGATTAACTGAAACGGATAAAAAGTGCCACTGAAAATTCTCGGCACAACTAAGAAACTCTTAAAGATTACTTTGTGACTTTTACTGACAAGTGTCTGACCAATAAATTTTCAGCAATAATATTCCTGTCAATCGACGCTAGTGAGATTCGAACCCGAGTCTCATGGTAGGAAAGCGATCGCTTTGATCACTTGGTTGCAGTGCCATAAACTCTCTTTCTCTCTTTATCTATCTATCTAAAATATATATATATATATATAAATATATATATATATATATATATATATATATATATATATATATATATATATATATATATATATATATATATATATATATATATATATATATATATATATATATATATATATATATATATATATATGTATGTGTGTGTGTGTGTGTGTGTGTGTGTGTGTGTGTGTTGTCAATTGCTGATAACTCATGACGAGTGGGCAAGAAAGATTATAAAAGCCCTGTGAACGAATGTTTAGATTCGAGGTGCTGAATATAATATCAATCAATTAATGTGACAAATTTTATATTAATCACACACACACACACACACACACATATATATATATATATATGTATGGAATGACGCAAAATGCGTGCTAGTGTGAATAAAATAGTGCTCGATGTTAAATAATAGCTAAAATTTATACTACTAATAAATATACATCATTGTATTTCGACATATATGTGAGTCTATATATTTATATATGTGTATATGTGAATCATATTTGTGTGTACATGTGTATTATATTTCAAAATTTTCATTATTATTTGGTGTGTATATTTCTATTTAAATCATATTGATATGTTAGTATTTATATATATATATATATATATATATATATATATATATATATATATATATATATATATGTGTGTGTGTGTGTGTGTGTGTGTGTGTGTGTGTGTGTGTGAATATAGTTTGTTTTTTGTTTTGTTTTTTAAACCCCATAAATGAATACACTGTTCCACTATCATAGGAATACAGTAAAAATATCAATATTTAAATTTTACAACTTTCGGTATCCAATCAGCACCTGTCGATTGAATTAAACTAAATTTACCTGTGTGGAACAAAATGTTTATTTATTATTTGTATAAATATATAGTTGGTAGTGTGAAACATAGATACACATTTTTGTTTTTAAATAGAATCGTGTTTTTTGATAAATGTATGTAATGAGTTTTATTGTCACCGTTAACTGAAAAACAATTAAGAGAAAAAAATATTTTCAAAAGCTCCTGAGAATTGAGAAGAGAAAAGCAGATGTTTTATTATCTGAGGGAGTTTACAACTTTGGTATAACGTCTGCACATTTGCCCTCAATGAAAATTAAAGAAGCAGGCAGGGAAAACGCTCTTGACATATTTTATCTTTGATCAGCTACACAATGACATGTGCGGGAATTAGTTTAATGTCGCTATTTAAAATTTGAGGGAGAGAAAAAGACAGAGAGAGAGAGAGAGAGAGAGAGATCTGAATACCATAATTAAAGACAATCCAAATTTCTGGAAAAAAAAAATTTCGGTTCTTTCCCTGATTATAGCAATAACTTTGATAGTTCTTTTTACTATTGCTGCATTTATTACTCCGTTTTAACCGGCGAATTCTCTGATATTTTACAGCGTAAAACATTAGTTGCGTTTGCCACACCGGGAGGTGAATGTGTCTCCAAAACTGTTTAATACCGTATCTATGAACACGAATGGGTATATCCCAATCCTCATAAATACGTTGGACACTATTGCAGGTTGGTGTAATATGCTGTATAAGTAGTCCACCACTAGCAGTGGTTTACCTACTTCACGCCGCTGGCGAGTATTGTATTTTGTTGATGTTATAATTGATTACCATTTCATTTCAAACCTCCATTTTGGTTATTCCTCATTCAGTATCGTTTTCTATGTTACAACAAAGACCCCAGAAAATCTTTAAACCATTGATAATACTTTAAACTTGACTCCTTCAAGTAATAGGTCAATCACTATTTTTCTTCACTGTTTCCAAAATCTGCACATTCTACCACCTTCTTTCTCACACAAGGATTACGGCCACATCACGTTGAAACTCCGATTCCCGTACAATCACCAAACCTAAGCAACGTCAAGCCTGTTCAGTACTTAAAAAAGTGACCTCTATAAGCTTGAATGCGCGGGTGGTGTAAAGGATTATGTCTCAGAATTTTTAATCGCGGGGCTTTGATCAAATTTCCATTGGGTTCGTTAAATTCACTTACGTGTAAATACGCTCAGGAAAGGTACGGATCCAACTTTTTCCCCACCCCCAGCTAGAAAGACGTGTATCACTAAAACATTACTATTTAAAAAAAAATTCTTACAATCAAAAAATATTTTCAGGCATTATATAAACTGCAATAATAAACCTCTTTCTAACTTGAGTGGCTATTGAGTTTTGTATTAGATGAGATTTTTTAAACTTAAAAAACTAAAAACAAAAACTAACGAATAAAATAGTTTCCATGTCCTAAATTAATGTCTATTAAAATGTTCAAGTTATAAATTCAGCAGAATTATTTTTAACGATTAATAATGAAAATGAAATAGAACAATTATAAGAATAAGCTTCAATTAAAACTTCATGTTGTTGCGAGAAGATTCCTTCATTCCGTCGCATCAATCAAAAAATATTTTCTGGCTTTACATAAACTGCAATAGGTTGACAAGCCGTATAAAACGAATCAATCTTTTCCACACATATATTACGACTCATTCATCATTGTCACTCCAACTATAATCTTCTAACTTGAGTGACTCTCGAGTCTTGTATTAGATAAAATTTTGTAAACTTAAAAAATCTAAATAAAAAGCTAACGAATCCTTTACTTTTACATACAATAATTTCCATGTTTTAAATTAATGTGTATTATAATATTTAGGTTATAACTTCAATAGAATTATAATTAATTCTGTCGAAGTTATTTGAATGAAAATAAAATAGTAATATTATAATAATAAGCTGCAATTAAAACTTCATGTGTTTGCTCGAAGACTCCTTCATTCCGTAGCATCAACAGCGTTCGGGTTCTTTCCGAATTATCTTCATATCTTTTCACTTTCGTGAAAAAATAGAAAGATTTTCGTTTATCTTTTCACTTAAGCCAAACGCTTTACTTCTTGGCAGAACAGAATTGCGAAAGCAAACTGCACTTAAGAACCATTATTAAGAAAACATTTTGAAGTGCTGATTTTAGCATTAACAGTGGTTAACATAATTCTCTAAACCAGAACCGTAGATACATATATATATATATATATATATATATATATATGTGTGTGTGTGTGTGTGTGAAAAGTGTATATAAATATAAATAAATATAAGTATGTATAATTATTTATATATTATATGCGCGGTACTTATTAGAAAGCGCTCAATATCAGAGATAGAGCTAACATATTTATATATATATGAAAAGATTACTTAAATTTCAAATATCAATTTTATCCTGACTTGGAAAATTTTTGGTAAAATTTCAGGAGGTTCTGATTTTAAAAATGTCTGCTGTCTCTTAAATCTGTTTAAGTCTGTTTCATATGCAATCTTTCGTTTCAGAATGCAATTTTCTGGCTTAAACTTTGCGTTCAAACATGAAACACACTGTCAACACTCGGTATTGACATCAGTGTCCACTTGTATTTTTCATATACTCTATCCCTGATACTGAGTACTTTTATCCAAAAATATAGTATATATTAAAACTTATTTTATCATATACACAGACATTCATACATACATATATATATATATTTATATATATATATATATATATATATATATATATATATATATATATATATATATATTTATACATATATATATTTATACATATATATATATATTTATATATATATATATATATATATATATATATATATATATATATATATATATATATATATATATATATATATATATATATATATATATATATATATATATATATATATATATTGATTATGTGTGTATAAATAGATAGAGAGAAAGAGAAACATCCTACGGCAAGCTGTACTCAAGGTTCACACCAAACCAATACGTCACATTTTCCTATTTGTTGCAATAACTAATGTAGTCTGAGAAAGCCATTTGAGAGATCATGAAACAGTCAAGCAAAGTTTAATTCAAAAACAAAACAAAGTCTCGAAATTGTGTACAGAGGCATCATCATCTTTTCTCTCTCTCTCTCTATCTCTCTCTCTCTCTGTATATATATATATATATATATATATATATATATATATATATATATATATATATATATATATATATATATATATATATATATATAATTTTTCTATAAATGTATGTAGAGAGATAGAGCGTTTACGCATCTACGCAGTGTCCTCATAGGAATTAATACTAATGAATATCAGTTTCCCGCCTCGAACGATCTTCAGACACTTAGGAGCTCACTATCTATTTAATTATAATGTGTACGTGCGCAAGCGCAAGCGCACACACACACACACATATATATATATATGTGGGGGGGGGGAATTGTGCGACGAAGTTTACTTATGACGAGCTTCGCCCTTCAGGAACCCCATCGGATAGAAATTGTTATGTGAATAGGACTATACATGCGTGAATAGGACTATACATGCGCTCGACGGAGAGGTGCTTGGAATTTATTTTATTTTTTTTTTTTTTTAGCTAGCCGAATTTATTCAGAGTCTTTTTCTTTCTATCGCTTTTGTAGGTATTCCACACTGTGATATTAGAAGATCTGCCAGGAATGGTGAAATGTTGTAAGAATCAAGGCGCAAATTTACTGTAGATGACCATGCAATTTAGGCACGCTCTAAACATTGAAGCCGTCATTAATTATATGCTCCTTGATCAGAGTAGCTTTTTTATGTCAAAATTGTTGTCACACTCGTTACGGTGCGAAACCAACTCATTTGACGCATTATATTGTAAAATGTCCCTTTTGTGTTCATATAGTTTTTTATTTGGATTTCTTGAGGTTTCTCCTACGTATTTTTTGCGACAATTATTACAGGTGATAGAGTTTTAGCTTCAGGTTTTAGCTTATTATTTTGTTGAGTTTGGACTAAGTCTTTTATTTTTTGAATGTAGTAGTAAAAAATTTTATGATGAGCTTAGATAGATTCTTTCCAATTGTAGATGTGATAGAATTATTAGGCAAGATAATAATTTTTTTATATATTGGGAACGTTTTTTTTATTGAAATATTTTATGGGCCTTTTGCTTCGCATTGGATATAAAATAATTACGGTATTAGAAAAGTTTGAAATTGTTTTCTATGTGTTTCCTTTTTCGTATAAATAATTCAAGCTGCATATTCTTAGTGTAAAATCCGATGATTATGCCTGATTTATTTTGTTTTAATGATGAGAATAGAAATTTATATATATATGACGATTGCATCCAGCATAAAACAGCCTGTCGCCTCTGAGTGTGGGCTACAATGTTCACTTTTATATGAATATTTACATACGCTCTATCTATTGAGCACTTTATCCCATAAATATAGCACACCTTAAAACTATATTTCTTCTGATATACATACATACATATATATGTAAGCAAATATATGGATATAGATCCGACAGTATGAAGAAAAATATACGGAAAAAACAAACAACACTCCTAATATGCAATTATGCTGTTTTAATGTTAATATAATGTCAACGTCGGATGTTTCGGTCTAATAGACCATCTTCAGGACATATTCATAAAATATAATTAACATAGACCATATACAATTCAACATGAAAAAGACAATGGACATAAAAGCAATACCAATCCAAACAGATAACTGAAATCTTTTATAAGATCAGCGTTCCGTTTAAATACGATCACGTCGTCGTCACGTGGGCGATGTTGTGAAAACTTATTCCTAAAATTTGAGTATTTTGAATGAAAAACGAAAAGAATTTTATTTTGATCTAAAACTTATATATATATATATATATATATATATATATATATATACACACACATATATACATATATACACACACACACTTAAACTCTCTTTCTCTCTTTATCTATCTATCTAATATATATATATATATATATACATATATATATATATATATATAACTTTCTCAGTTGAGCACAATACGCAATCTCTGCACAATCATAATTGGTGCTTTCTGTAGGGTTTGTTTTCTGACTCATTACGAAAAAAAAAAACGTTGAACATATACCGCGTTCTGGTCCCGCAACAACTGAATTTGATTTGATTTTCCCAATCTGTGGGCAGACGTGAATGAACGTTTTTGAAAATTCTTCTTTTGGATGTCGTCTAAAATGCAGCAGATTTCTCAACAGCAAACACTTCAAATAGTTGGAGAAATTTTCAAGTATTACTACAGTCAACAGTAATCGAGAAGAATCACTTGATTCTATACCTTGACAACTTGAATAGTAATGCTATACACACAAAATAGAAACGAATGACAAGTCGGAAGACATGGACATTGCGTGTAATGATTATAAATGTTGAAAAATACATACTTCTTTGAAAAATACATAATTTTTCGCCTTTTCTACTGCATTAAGGGATGAACATATTAATGCCTCTTGCTATCAGATGCAATCAATTTAGGTCTGGAATTATTCTAGCGAAAATCACTCATCAAAGTAAAACCAACGATCCGGCTCCAGAAATAGCAAAAGGACTCGAGTGTTCGTCGAATCAAAGAACTTAGATCAAGTCGTAATCCACACACCTTTTGAAACTTTCACCATAAACTGTTTGTGAGCAGCTTCCTTAGAAAAGAAAGAATCAAAATGAAATCGTTCAACGCCGTCCAAATCAGACAGTCAGTTCCTATTATTGTAATTACTGTGGCGTTGAGCTGCTCTTAATAAAATAGGCTCAAAGACCAGGTAGAACGCGATCAGGCCGTTATTCAAAGGAAGATTCACTTCTTATCGAGTCATATAGTTAAGTATTCGGTGGAAAGGGAGAGGTTGGGTGAACATCAACGAGAAACTGATTAGTTTCATTGACTCACTGTCAGGGTTACAGTCACTTGCAATGACGATGCAAGATGGCAGATGACACATTCTTGATAAGAAGGAGGTCTCTCTTTGATACCCAAACATTGACACGTTAAGCCGTTTCTTTGATATTTTCTCGCTCGGTATACTAATGGGGATTGTCAGTTCTAGCCAGGGTTTTAGATAGTTTTCGATTTTGAGATACGTTCCCGTGGCAAGATTAATTACGTTTTCATTTCAGGAAACATAAAATAGATTTTGATGACAGAATTATAGATGTCTCTCTGTTTTGTTTGAATATGTAAATTCTGAACGTTAAAACGAACCCTTTAAAGGAAGGCACACCTTACTTATTTTTGAGTTATTAAAGGGAATTAACTAAAACTGAAATATCAAAAAAGTCATACTACGTGGAATGAGAACAATCTACTCCCGTGGACTAAATAAAGGGTTCAGTTCGAAATTTCAACACATATCGCCTAAAGAAGGCCGGAGCATACAAATGCCGAAACGTCTTGAATATGGCAATAAAGATGAAGACAGCGATGTAACTAGTATAAATTCGAATAAAATGATTAAATGGACACCGGCTCAAAAAAATCCAAACATCAAAGTAAAATGATGCTGAACAGGTGTGCCTTCCTTTAAAGGGTTCGTTTTAACGTTCAGAATTTACATATTCAAACAAAACAGAGAGACATCTACAATTCTGTCATCAAAGTGAGTAACGACCGTAAAGTGGAGACTATGGCAATAAAGATATGGATGTCCAAACGATCTAAATAGTTACAATACCTCATCTCTAAAACATAGGCAGATATTCGAAGGTGATAGGCTTAATTTTTGTGCCTTTATTTTTATAATGAAGCTATATCTGGCATCTCGTCTACAGTCGCTCTCTCACAGACGTACCGTCGCCTCTCTCTGTCTTTTCTACAAATACTTTCATGGTAATGAGCTCCGATGAGCTGCTTTCACTGGTTCCCAGACTCTATGAATTCAAGCGCCCTACGAGGCTGGCATCCCGTTCCCACCCTTACACTGTAGAAACTTTTAAATTTAGCCGTCTCTTCTACTCCAATAGCTTCATACCTCGCACCTCTCGCCTGTGGAACACTCTTCCCAATTACTGTTTCCCTGACAGCTATTATCTCCAACTATTCAAATTTAATGTCAATCGACATTCTTCAGTTACCTTGATCTATCCACTATCCCTCTCCTCATCCTTTCTTCTATCACTCCTATCTGCTCTTGCTCCAAATCTTCTGCAACCCCCTGCATCCTAGTGGCTTCACGCCTTGCTCGGGTCGTAATGCTTAAAAAAAAAATATCATACAATCTTCTTCGTGCAATCCGTTGTATTTCTCTTCGGATACACGTTTATCTCATAAACGCCACTGCCTTGGGATGGTGCATGTGACGTCTTCGTATGATGCTCCCAGACATGCGTTAAACTTGTTATCCAGTAATGGAGATTATTGACAATGATTTTATTATGTAGGTCGATGTTTTCGCAATAAATCTGTAAAAGTTAAAATATATACTTATATACGTACGATAAAATAAAGAATATAGGAAACGTATATCAATCTAGCATATTTTACTTTTATTAAAGTTTCTTTAAAAAAAGACAAAAAGAAAGCAAATCTGGTATTTTCAATTTTGTGTGGGTCAGTTCTCATTGGTCAATCACGTATCTCGTGCAGGGAAACCGTATGAGAAATATACTGTGTATGTTTTAGCTTATATCAAATGTTTTTAAGAATATTGATAGTAACTTGTTTGGGCGTGTCCGTTTTTATGAAGCAATAGATACAAATGCAAAATAAATGTTTGTCTCTAAACAAATCCCAAAATATGTAAGCCAATGGAGTTTTGATAAATAAAATTTCATGTATACCTGAATAAATCAATATTTTGCATTTTCCCACGAACTCCTTGATATTCTATAACTTGTATCAGACTTTTAAAGATTTATTTTGTTAAGATTCCACCATTTTCATTTTAGAATTATTTTCGGTCGTAGTTTGTATTGCTTGAATATTGTTTTCCTTTCCACCTTTTAATGGCGAGACACAACATTTCTATTGGAGTAAAATCGCCGTTATTGTATTAATTTGCTCTCTGTAACAATTATTTTAAACAGTTGTTCAATATGTATCTTTGCAGTATGTGATAGCATTGTCTTTACTGAATATAGACTTTAGCTAAATCTTTCTTTTGACTTGTAGCATTCAAAACCCGCCTCACCCAAGACTGCATATCTCTCTCATACTATAATAAACTTTAAGTGAACTTCATTGCCTACAATACTAACTCAAAGCGTTCTTCCATTTTTGCTTTTATTTTCAAGTGATATTGATTGGCTATTTCTATCGAGGGCTGACTTTCTTAGCCAGCCATTATGTCTAGCAATTTAGCTTTCCATTCATCGCTAATATTACTGTTGAGAAATGCTTTTTCATGTTTTACTCATTCATCTCACTAGACGCCATTTGTCTTTTTTACTTAAACACGTTGAAGGTGAATAGTTTTGTTGCTTTCATGTTTCTAGAAAATATGCCTCATGGTTTCTGTCTTTGCTCTCTGTTTACATTTACAACAACAGCTTCTTCTAATATGTTCTTGCCTGTCAGTTCTTTTTTCTTGCTGATTAACACCTAATTTTCCTCTTTTGTGATATGCACACCAGTTTCATTTTCTTGTTCTAACTTGATAGCAACAAACAGAATCTTGTAAGACAGGCGAGAAAAAACATTGCCAATGTCGTGTTAGAAAATGATATATAAATGTTTAAATACCCCAAAAAATGTTAGAAAATTAATGACAAAATGTAAACAAATTAATTAAAAGATAAAAGATACGATACTAAGAAATTATACAGAAAATGCCATAATCGCTTGATCATTCATAGTAAATTTGCATCCAGTTTCTGACAACATTGCACCTTTCTTGGCAGATATTTTATTTATTTTTATTTTAAGCGTTTCACCCCAAGCAAGGCGGGAAGCCACTAGGACGCAAGGGGTTACAGAAAATTTGGAGCAAGATCATATAGGTGTGATAGAAGAAAGGATGAGGAGAAGGGTAGTGGATAGATCAAGGCAACTGGAGATGTCAATTGACATTACATTTGAATAGCTGGAGATTATATCTCTCAGGGAAACTGGAATAGGGAAGGGAGTTCCACAGGCGAGAGGTGAGAGACATGAAGCTATTGGAGTAGAAGAGACAGCTACATTTAGGAGTTTCGACAGTGAAGGGGTGAGAGCGGGATGCCAGCCTCGTCGGGTGCTTGAACTCGTGAAGTCTGGGAACCAGCGAATGCAGCTCCTCGGAGCAATTGCCATGAAAGTATTTGTAAAACAGACAGAGAGAGGCGACGGAGCGTCTGTGAGAAAGTGACTGTAGACGAGATGCCAGAGCAGGGCCAATTATATTGCATATCCGCCTCTGGAATCTATCAAGAACCCCGAGGCAAACAGAAGGTTCTCCAGACCATATATGGCAGCAATACTCCATGCAAGGGCGAATTGTTGATTTGTAGATCTGAAGGATCGATTCCGGGGAGAAAAATTTCCTGCAGCGGCATAGGGGGCCAACTTTCCTTGCGGTGGACGAAGCATTATTATCACGATGTGAGATATTTAATAACAAAATGGTAAAAATATAAACAAACTGAAAAAGAAACGTATTGAAAATAGCTTGACTATTTACCCAAACTCATATTAAAAATTTAATTTAAACCAGCTCCTATCTCTTGATGTGCATGTGTAGTTACATCAAGATTAATATCACTTTAGTCCGATGAAGTCCAAAACGACAAAACGCGTCACATAAAGGATTTTTTTTCACTTTTTCATTATTGTTCCTAATATATATTGATTATTTACATCAACTTACTTCCTATAACTGGTTTATTAAATGTTGTATCAATATATATTTAAGCATTATTAATGCCGTAAAGGACGAATCGCATCACGTGAAGGATCTTTTCCACTTTCTCATTAATGTCCCTAATATATATTAAATACTAGCAGTAGAACCCAGCGTTGCCCGGGGATGTAACAGTAAGAGATAGATCAAGTATCGACCATCATAAAGACTGAAAAATAAAATTGACAAAGATTATTGTTTAAGGTTGACGGACACGCATGTCTTAATTAGTTTTTTTTTTTGTTCTTTTGTTTTTTTTTTGTTTTTGTTTTTTTTTACGAATTGGTCAAACTGAAACAAAAACATTGTTTTTAATCGTTATGATTCTACCGATTGAATAGAATTGTATTATAAACAATTGTTTTGTAAATGGAATTTTTAAAGCATTCTGAATGTAAAAATAAAGAAAAAAAGTGTGCAAGACAATAAGAAACCCTACCTGCCAAAAAAGTGAACTTTTATTGAAATCGGTTGAAAAATGTAGGAAATCTGATCCCATATATAAACGAACTAACACACACACACACACACACACACACACACACACACACACACACACACACACGCGCACACACACACACATACACACACGCACACACACACACACAAACAAACAAGCAATCTGGGTTTTATGATAAGTATAACTCGATAACTGGATATCAATAAGTATAACTCCATATGAGTTGTCCCCCTTTCATTAATGCCTCTTAATCGTGTTTTCAAATTGATTTCGTGCAAAAACAATTGTGTTTTTCCAATTTTTAGCGCTGTCAGAACCACCGCAGCGTAATTTTACGTAGTCCTGTGAAGTTTTGTTGAAATCGGTTGAAAAATGTAGGAAATCCGATCCAATATATAAACGTAAAGACACACACACACAATCTGCGTTTTATAATAAGTAAGATTTACATCAGATTATTTCCTATAACATTTTATTAAATGTTGTGTCAGTGTATATTTAAACATTAATGTTTCTGTTTAGATTTATTTATACTATTAATACGAGTACTCTCTGTTATATCAAGGATCAAATAAACGAAAAATAAATATCAGGTATTAATTCAGTCAGTTATGTGCCGTGCGTGATACACGCTTAGGCGACTATGTATCTTTCGATATATGATTGACGAGGCAGATTTTTTTTCCCGCAGTCGTTGCCATTTCTTTCTGTGGTAGACCAGTTGCCATCCAATGCTATAGAACGGTCTCTCCTTCTATTTTACCCATAGCTGGGGGGAGAAAAAGAGGATTCGTATCTGCCCAAAGGGTATTAGCAAGTAAGTGAATGCAATGAATTCGATTTGAATTTGAACTCAGCGCTCCGATTATCTCAATCCTAGCTGCTATCCATTCCTCTACCATTGTTTTCTAAAAAGACATTTTCGTTATTAATTAATTAAGTTTTCAAAAAAAAAAAAGTATTAATTATTGGTTTCTAAAAATCCTGTATTAATTATACGTTTAAACTTTCATCGTCCCCTCTCCTTCGTGCGCATGTATAGTTACATCAACGTAAACGTCTGATGAAGTCCTAAAGGCTGAAACGCGTCACACGATTTTCTTTCATTTTCTCATTAATTTTAATAACATATAAACGAATAGTAATAAACTTAAGAAAATGATTGGCCAGAAAGTAAAGAAAAAATTATTGGGGAAAAGAAAAAATATATTGGGGTATTGAGCTTATCTAACATTTCTTATGATGTATTTCTGCTTTGAACATTTTAACCCATTTAATTCTATTTTGTTAATCTCTGTATTCTATTGAGTGCTACATGCATTTTTTCGGACAGTAATTATTTTTTTCTTGTTTTATGGCTATTTTATTTGCAAATATTAAACTCAACTTTGTATATTCCTTGAGGGTTTGTAAATACTGACACGTAAAATGAAAACGGAAAATCTGATTTCGAATTTCACTGCTTGTAGTATTACCTGCCTCAGTCTGTCGAACCACATCTCTGTCGCTTCGACCATTTACTTTATCTCGCTCACTGGGGTAGACTGTTCTAGTTCTATGTGCCATGTTTAAGGACACACAGCACAGTGGGTAAAGGTGTTGGTAAGATCCAGTGACAGGATCTAAAGATTGTGTAAGGTTAAGGTAATGGAGAACTTGGAGAAGGGAATTAACAGGAGATGACTGATAACTGATATCCATTAAACATGGCACATGGAACTAGAACAGTCTACCCCAGTGAGCGAAATAAAGGGTTCAGTTCGACATTCCAACCACCTGAAGAAGGCCGGGGCGTACAACGGCCGAAACGTTGTAATTAATATGGCGACAAAGATGAGGACAATAGTCCGAATAATGTAAATAGTGTACATAATACCTCATCTCAGAAATATAGACAAAACCTGAACATATACACATTTCTGCCATCGAGTTTCAAGTTTATTAATACATTTACGATAAAACTCTAAATGTTTGGACGTTAAGAAATCTTTGAATGTAAGTTTCTACTTCTTCTTTACAACGTAATTTCTTGTGGTTTAAAAAAATATGAAAAAGCGATGGTTGATGCGCACGAGATCCGCGAAATATGGTGTGTGCGGCAATATCTCGTATCCCAAGTTGATAAGCTTCTGCAGTGTTATGAAAGCAATATATATATTTGTACAATTATTATAATTATATTTTATGTAGAACACAAAAGACTTAATCCAAAATCAGGCATTATTTGCCGAAGAACGATCCTCACTGAGTTTGACATAATTCAAGAATATTACCAATATCTCCCCAAGTGTGCAAACAATGTCTCGATGAAATTTCGCATCAAACTTGCATTTGGACATTTATTAAACGCCCCTTTAAACCAGTAAATACTTTGGGAAAACAGCGATAATAAAAAGGATACGAATCATATTCCGCTGCTTTAAAATTAAAACATGTGTAATTGCTTGCTGAAAATCTACTTCAAATTCGTATGATTAGAAAATTACATAAAAGCTATCGCAATAACAATGTCGTCAATATTATACTTTCATTTAATTTTACCGTAATTTAATTTTCAATTTAAGACAATGACTATTTTCTTGAAATATAAATTTGGTCCAACAAGGCTCATCGAACTGATTGAAATTCAATAAGCAATTGTCATATGATTATCTTCGCGTCTGGATTGGTTTATAGTGTGCAACAGTTTAAAATTTCTACATTTCCTCTCCTTTATTTTAATGGAATGTAATAGAGA
>CAHIKZ030000255.1:432500-462500 GCA_903632075.3 Acanthosepion pharaonis
TTATTTCCTTTGCACGTCATCTCTTTATTATCTCCTGCCCTAGGTAGAGTTATTCCTGGGCTTCTTCCAGATCTTCATCCTCTCTCTCTCTCTCTCTCTCTCTCTCTCTCTCTATATATATATATATATATATATATATATATATATATAAACATTTGTTCCTTGCGCATAAATTAAGTATTATGTTCATTTATAGATAGATCATTATGAACAAACTTAGATAGATAGATAGATAGATAGATAGAAAAAAACGGTGACAGAAAATCAGATATACAGCTAGATATACATGGAGAGGATGACATATATATATATATATATATATATATATATATAAATAGATAGATAGATAGATAGATAGATAGATAATGAAGAAACTGAGATAGCAATAAAGATAAACTGTGGGATAGATAGATAGATAGATAATGAAGAAACTGAGATAGCAATAAAGATAAACTGTGGGATAGATAGATAGATAGATAGATAGATAGATATGAACTGACTTAGATAGATAGATAGATAGATAGATATGAATAAACTGTGAGAGAAATACAAATAGACAGTGATATAGATATGGACACCCTTAGATAGATAGATAGATAGATAGATAGATAGATAGATAGATAATTATTTTATTTCTCTTCATTTTCGCCTACTTTAAAACTTTCCTCTTTAGAATATTAAAATGTCTTATATGACGATGCTGATATTCGTAAAACTGAGACAGCAAATTGTAAATGGTTTAATGTATCCCTGAGTTTTCTTTTATTTTAATTTTTCTAATTAATACTGGATTTTATGTTGGAATTAATGGCTTAATATTTTCTACATTTATGGAAAAGTGTAATTAATATTAGAAATAGAGCGCTTTTAGAAAGAGATAACATAGACATATATATCAACACAGTATAATGAGTGCACGCCTCAAGCTGTCTTCACCCACCATGAAGTGTTGATTCCTATTGTCTTATTAAAATGTATTTAATCAATAAATCCTACATTGTACTGATTTTATTTCAATTTAGAGTTTTAAAAAATCATGAATTCACGTAAACTTTTAACTGACTTCATTTCGGTGTTAATATTCGTCAGAACCAATGTCTGCTATGATCAATACCGATCGTTCATATCGATTTCATTCTCATTAACAAAGTTATTCACCATTAGAATTAATTGTGAAAGACTGGCTAATTTCTTTCCCCAGCTCAAAATGCAACATTCGGCACGAAATCTTGACACTGATGACACATATTGCGTTTGACATCTGAAGGAATTTTTTTCCGATACCGAGATCCGAATTCGCGTTGGACGAGTGAAAGGGGCATTCTAAAAGCTAAGTAAAGTGCTGAAAAACAGACATGTTTCGTTTGAATCAAAGAAAAGCGTGCTGGATTGGTATGTGACATCAATCCTCTAATATAACAGTGAAGGCTGGATAATCTCTCCATGGCTGAGGAGAAAACTGTAGGCAGTAGAAATGTGGTTCCATAGAAGTATACTGAGAGTCCTATGGATGGAACGAGGAATCAACAAGACGGTCTTAAAGAAAACAACGAAGGCTGGACAAATTTCCCATGTATTAAGAGAAAACTGAGGCAGTATAAATATGGTTCTACAGAAGAATACTGAGAATTCAATGGGCGGAGCGAGGAAGTAAACAGCAACTGAAAGAACAAATTATGCTCAGAATCAGGAAAAGACGGCTGAAATTCCTTGTACCATCATGAGAATTTAGAGCTTAGAAAACTTGACCCACAGGGGGCATACTGAGGGCAACAGAGAAATGGGAAGGCGGCGAGTCACGTACCTGAAAAGCTTGTGTGAATGGATAGCGGAACGGTCTGTGGGAGCCTTAGGAAAGAAAGAAAAAATGTCACAAGCTGAAAGCGATAGGAATTTGTGGTTATGGCAAATAAAAGAAGACATTTCGGCATACCTGGTAAAAATCGCTGTCGCTGAATTGGATCGGAAGTAAAATGTTAAAAGATTCTCATTTCTGATAAACGTTGTACGTGGAATTCTAAAATAGCGAAGGCGAATCGGTAAAATTAAATATGGACATCTTTTAGTTAGCATCGTTTGGCAGACGCTCGCAAGTATGAACGCCATCTCTACAGAAAACCTGTAATTATTACTCGTAGAGTTACAGTTTGCAATTTGGGGCTTTGCGTTTTCCAAGTGGAAAGCTTGTTTGTAGGTTGTATAATAGTATACGAAACAAAAAAGGGAGATAACGAGAGAAAGTGCAAAACGCTTATAGACGACACGTTGCGCCGAACGTGACGTGTGTCGGGTTCGGCTTCTTCAGGTATCGCAGCATTTTTAAACATTAACGTAGTTTATTTTACATTTTATTGTCTGGCCGACATTTTTATTTGCTCTTGCTTTTATGATTTCCCAGCCATCCGTCACGCTACGCCAGACTTACCGCATTAATGGAATGTCATTATTTATTTTTTTTTATTTTTTTTTAGAACTCATTACAATTTTTGTCATCGTCTTTACCAAATGTACCCGCCACTCTTTCTGCCAACTAAAAAAAAAACCTCCTGTTTTCGTACGATCAAAAGAGAAACATGAGTTGTGTTATCTCTCCACATGACTCGAATACAACGCACATTTCAGTTCACTGATGCATAGATTTTTTATGGAGAAATAAATGAAGAAAGAAAGAAAGAAAGAAAGAAAGAAAGAAAGAAAAAAATGCAGTTTTGTCTTAAATTAGATTTCAAAATTGAAGACCGCTAAGGACATCATTCATTTTGGGTAATAAAAATGAACTGAACGACCTACTAAATATTTTATGTATGATATAATTATTTTATACTTCTAAAATATCTTTATCAATAGGTAACTAAGTACACCGAGTTATAGATAAAGTAGTGATTGTGAATATTCTCTTTTTCTATGTGTGTTGTGGACCCAGAATAGTTCCGAAAGAAAACTCGAACACATTATTAACAAAAAGAACGAATACAAAAGTGTTGCACGTCCGACTGACGGCAAAGTACAGGAGTCAACTCGTCAACTGTAGACAGTCCCCCCACGAGGAATGTATGTGGCACAAGGCCGAGTTTAATGTGACTCGTAGGCTCGGTCAAAAAATACCCTTTGAACCCGCCTAGACGGGTTCAGGGCCTGTCTAAACGAAACTTTGCCCTTCGTCCAGGTTCCTCTCTGCTTTGACAGAAGTCGTATACAGAAGACGTACACGGTCAGAGACTGCGGGTCAACTGTAGACAGCTATCTTGAGAGGCATACTCTCCCTCGTAATAGGACGAGTCCATTTAGTCCATGAAGGTAGGTACCATAACAATGTGCCATGTCCCTTCATGTCCCAAAATGCTCTGCATATTCTTTTAGCCACAATCGAGGATGATTTTTATTTCTTTTGATTGAATGTATGGATTTTTTAATGTTTATATCTTTATAGATATGTTTTCTTTTCCAAATACGGTTAGCACATTGTGGCCGTGTTCATTGTTGATATTGATGAATGATGACATTTTTTCTTTTTTATTATTAGTGCTTCAATTATTTTTAGTCATTATATATATATCGATAAGGCTCTTGTATTTTCTACAAGTATATCGCGGATGGTGTTTAATAGGATTCCGCGTGTGATTAAATGGATCCTAAATGAGATATGATCAGAGAGGTGTAAAGTGAGTCTTCACGATATGCATGTAGTGGTATGTCCAATATAATAAAGAATAAATGAAAACGCTTGTACAAGCAAAATATTTGGACAATTCTCGCACACTTTGTGTCCAGAAAAGTAACGCAAGAAAAATGAAATAAAAGGCTTAATCGCAGTACCTTGTCAGTCGTCTCTAAAAGAAACTTATATATATATATATATATATATATATATATATATATATATATATATATATATATATATATATATCACCATATTAGACGTTTTCTCTCTAAGGTAAACAATAGCAACACTGAACCTACAGAAAACAAAATAAAAATAAAATTTTCTACAAAAATCAAATGCATGGTAATTATAAGCAAGATGAATCTCCATTTAGAAACATTATACAGAAATATACAAGTCCAGTCGACAGAAACAAGAGAATTAAATTATCTACTATAAAATTGTTAACTGCTAACTTCATTGTCAAAAATAATAACTCACCTGCAAGATGCAAATTACAGAGAACCAATGTTATTTACGAATTCACATGTCCCTTAAAGAATTGTGTTCCTGGTGAATCCATTCATAAATAATTATATTAGATATGTTATAGTATGCCTAAAAAGAAGACTAACATCTCTAACATAACGTAACATCTCTCTGATCATAGGTCTCATTTAAATACACATGGATAACTAACAAATTATATCCACAACAATGTCGTTCATAATGCGAATAGAATAGCCTCATACACAGTAAAAAAGGTTAAAAATAGTGGAATATATATATATATATATATATATATATATATATATATATATATATATATATATATATATATATGATGGTAATCCATTGTAAATTAAACGTCGAAAATGTATAATTTTGTGGGTTGTGTGTAACAGTGTATAATAATTATTTTTCTCTTGTATTTGATCCCGGGTTTTGAACGCATTTTTTGTATGTGCATACGTGTGTGTGTCTAGGTGTGTATGTGGGTGTTTGTGTATGATAGACTTAGGCAAAAGAATCCACCCCAATAATTTTTATTATATATGTAAAACAGCATATACACGGTGTATCAAAAATACTTTTACAAACTTTGGGGGCGTGTTCCTCACACCAAAACAAGGATAAAAATTACTGAGTTATTAAGTTTAAAGTAAGTTTACGGTAGATGTCACTGTGTTGCTATTTTTACTAGGTTACATTAGTTTAACGAGTGTAGAATGGGGGGATAGTCATATCCAGATCAGGCAGATATAATTTTTACATATGGCCGCGCGAATGGTAATGGACATGAGGCTGCACGGTTGTATCAGATTGCGTTTCCAAACCGTAGGCAGCCGTGTCATCCAACCTTTGCCGCTGTTTGTCGTCGCATTGCTGAGACAGTAACCGTGGTACAACAAACTATGGATCGATCAAAACCGAGATTCGCTCGTTCGCCTGAAAGCGAAGAATAAATTCTACAGGTTGTTGGAGAAGATCTAGGTATCAGCACACGTCAAGTGGCCCTGTTATGTCGTATATCTCATAGTATCACATCTAGGGTACTTCATAAGTATCTACTGTAGCTGTATCATTTGCAACGTGTACAGGGTCTTTTGCCATGGGAACTTGCGATACCATTCAACACCGTGTGGGCGTATTTGAAAGGGTCTGCCAGTCTATGGTTCGACGGGTTCATGCGTGTGTAGAATCAAGAGAAGGACATTTTGAAATTTTTTTATGAGTTGCTGTGCTGAGGTAGAACGATAGCCTTGTGAATATGGATATATGTTTATATGGACATTTTCCCTTGTTTTGGTGTCAGGGACCCGCCCCCAAAGTTTTAAAATTATTTTGATATACACTGTATATATATATATATATATATATATATATATATATATATATATGGGCTACTGTAATATTTGCGACTTTAGTTTGAAACATTCGTCCTTGGACAATAACTCCACCGAATAAGGGAAGGTTGTTGCGAATGATATAGAAATATATTTTGCTTCATTCATCGTATATACTCGACTACAGTGTGAAATTTTATGATCAGTTTTGTACGCAAAAATTAAGGTTCGTACTATACACAGATAACTGTTTTAAAAAGATTAAAATCATGCATTTTCTGTAACCGGTTGCATTATACACGGATAATTTTTTTCCTGTGGGCGTTAAAATTCATGAAGAAATTCAGATGTTACACTATGCATGTAGTTGGCTTATACTCGAGTATATACGGTAAGTCTTACACACACACACACAAACGCACACACATACACGGATACGCACACACACACATACGTGCATAAGGAGATATACACAGGCACGCACATATATAAACATACACATACGCACACAAATATCCATACATGCGTGCACACGTGTACATACATACGGACACACATACACATTTACGTACACACAAATACACAGGAACACGCATGAAAATACTCTTGGGAAAGGTATCAATCCAGCTCTTTTCCCCCAGCTATGGGTTAATTAGTAAGACTTTTATCGCTAAATCATTATAATCTCCAGAAAACTTTTTTACAATCTAAAAATATTTTCTGGCTTTAAATAACAGGCAAAGGGTTTATAAGCAGTAAAAAAAAATGAATGAATGAATTTATCAATCAAAGTATACACATACTCACATCCGCTCACAGGTGCCCATATACACAAACACATAAATCATTTATATGTGATTTTATTCCGCTTTTCCGCTTATACGAATATTTTTTTTCAGTTTTTGAATAATCATTTTATCTTTTCATTTTCACTATATTTTTCTTTTTTTTTTATTTCGCCATACATTAAAAATTTGAACCATGAACTGTTTGGCACGTGTTTGCCTATGAAGTCTTTTGCTGAGTGAAAATAAAACCAACTCTGTTTGTCGGAGAGAGAGAGGCTCATTTTCTGAAAGTGTGCTATCAATTATGTAAGGACGGCTGCACTGCAGGTGCTTGAACCTATACATTTTGCGAAGGGAAAGGCGATGACAGGGTAGGTGAAGAAGGGCGTTTCCATAAACGGATAAAGGGAGAAGCGAGGGATGCTTTAAAAAGAATTGGGAGGCTGTAAGAACGAATAACGAATGCAAGAAATGATAGAGGTGAAAGCCACCGATTCCTACCTAGAACGGGGGTCGACTGAAAAGTTCACAGGCTGACCACGATATATCTGTAAGTAGACACACAAGTTGGTAGGCTAAAATCATGCAAAGTTACCAGTAGACAACAGCTGGCCGTCAAATCACGCCACGGGCGAACTTCCGACATCGATGAAGATGCGTTGCTTACCTTCGTGAAGAATAAACCAAAAATTCCGGCGAGAGAGATTCCTAAGAAATTGAAAAATGATATCCTAACTAGATTCCGGCATTTAAAGAGATTTGGATTCAAGAATAACGGTCGAATTTGGTAAATCGAAAAGGTGTAATTTTCCACCACAACAGCTCAAGAGTGTAGTTTTCAAAACAGACATTGCAAACGCTTAAAGAATTTAAATAGTCAACCCCGAGAACTCGCTGTATTCACCAGTTTTGGCTCTGTTATAAATAATCAAGAGTGACCTCCCCTTGTTTCGTTACACTCTTTGAAAAAGCTATTTCTGTTTACTGGGACTATAAGAGGACACTATACGTGAATGTTGTATTCTCAGTTGAATAAAGATTTCTTAAAGACTACACCTGCGTACTTGTGTCATTAAAGGCTCTTTCAGAGTTGCGCTTCTTCCGGTCTCTACGGAACAATTTAAATGGCAAAAAAATTGACTCTTTAGAGTCAGTCGAAAATTAAACCACGACTTTCTTCCGACAAGAAACACGAGGTTTCTATAAAGATGGCATCAAGAATCTTGTAGAAACATAGGAGACTATTGTTAAAAACAATGGACTTTTTTTTGGCGAGTATATAAAACTGTTTTTAATTCTCTAATTGGGCACAAAATTTGCAAAGATCTAATCGTCGCGAAGAAGAGTAATGATGTAAAATCCAGGTATATAAAACCCGGAATTTGCAAGACATTCCCAAATATCAAATAGAATCTGCGTGGAACAAGTTGGAAAACTCATATAGTAAGCAAAATTTAAACTAGAACGATTTGCCCAAAAAGTGAATCGGTCTCAAAGAACAGGTGCTGTCACCTTCTCTGTGACTGTTTCACTAAATCCAGCCCTTAATCAAAGAATTGTTTTTCGTAAATAAGATAATTCGTCAGATATTGGAATACGCTTTTCCAGTAGAATAGAGAATAAATAATTGCAATGGATAGAAGGGGTTTGCCTATCGCACGGTGGACAGTCGTCGCCGGTTTTTACAATAGAAGAAGAGGTTTCCTGTTTACGGTTGTGTTTCCTATTTAAAGTTGTGTTTCCGGTTTCCAGTTGTGTTTCCTGTTTCCGGTTGTGTTTCCTGTTTCCGGTTGTGTTTCCGGTTCCTTCGAATGTATACTTCAACTCCATACTTCTATCCTCTCCGTCAGATCTCTTAAATTTTAATTACTATTTTTTTTTTTAATTTCTCTCTTCAATTGGAGAACATGAGTTCGCGTATCGTCTGGTTCACATTTCTTCCCGGTCATTTGAACAGGAGTAGTGGTTTATCCAGTGTCCCATCCTTAGGATCGGGTTTCCGGTTCCTTCTCACATCTTTCTATTCTCTTTCACTCCGAATGGCCACTTGCGACTTTGTGGTGCTGCCACCTTGCTTAGGTCGAACTGATTAAAAAATATCCCGATATAATGTGCTTCTTACAATGTAACCTTCTTCATCGAGTGGCTTTTGGGTCTTGTAGAGGGTGAATATCACTGTACACATAGATCAAATATCTACATCTTTCAAGAGAATGGGAAAATTTTAAGCCGACAGTTGTATCCGTCATTTATGGAGTAAAGAACATCGAAAAAAGTTTGGGCTGAATTAAAATTCGAGAGAACCGTACTAATCCAGATGTCGTCGTAACTGACAACAGCATATAGTACTGTGGATATGTGGTATCACTTAACCCCCAGAATAAGCCACTAGTTCCTTCTTAAGTAAACACCCCGCCACTAAAAAATGATAAACGTATTGAAAAATCTATTAAACGTCGACTGAAATGAGTCACGAAATACAGAAAATGTCGAACGGATAATGGTGGTTGTCAGAAATAGAACGTATCAAAGAAATGCCCAACAAAATGAAAAAGCTTAAAATGGACCCAGGATTAGCTGCGTGGGTTCAGAAGACAAATAAAGGAAATTGCAGAAGAAATGCTATGGACATAACTAGGAAGTGAAAGAAAAAAAAAATATAATACCATCAGGAATTCGAACGAAATCCCTGGAGATGAAATTCGACAAAACAGCAAAATAGAAAGTATATGAAGAGAGAAATAAAAGAAAAAGAAATCATATAAAATATAAATAAGTTATATACTAGCTTCAAAGGAATAGAAAAATAAATTTGATTGGGCGGGGATAGAGCTTTACTGGTAATTATGCAAACGATTTGTTCTTTTGCTGTTTTGTTTTTAAATCTGTTTTTTTTTTTTTCAATCGAATCTAGCCGCCATCTTAAGTAAGTTTGTGTGTGTGTGTCTGTACGTTAATATATTGGATCGGATTTCCTACATTTTTCAACCGATTTCAACAAAACTTCACAGGACTGCGTAAAATTACCTTACGGTGTTTCTGACAGCACCAAAAATTGGAAAAACACAATTGTTTTTGCTCGAAATCAATTTGAAAACACGATAAAACGCAATTCTGTCGCCAGAATGAAAGGGGGACAACTCATATCGAGGTATACTTATTATAAAACCCAGGTTATTTGTGTGTGTTCGTTTATATATGTGATCGGATTTCCTACATTTTTCAACTTATTTCAACAAAACTTCATTTTTTTTTTTGGCAGGTAGTGTTTCTTATTGTCGTGCACACTTTTTTCTTTGTTTTTACATTCAGAATGCTTTAAAAATTTTATTTACAAGACAATTGTTTATAATAAAATTCTATTCAATTGGTAGACTCATAACGATTGAAAACAATGTTTTTGTTTGAGTTTGGGTTTGACCAATTCGTAAAAAAAACAAAAAAACAAAAAAAAACTAAGACATGCGTGTCCGTCAACCTTAAACAATAATCTTTGTCAATTTTATTTTTCAGTCTTTATGATGGTCGATACTTGATCTATCTCTTACTGTTACATCCCCGGGCAACGCCCGGCTCTACTGCTAGTTTTTACATAAAAGTACGCAGAATCAAATTTCTGTACAACAATCAATGAAAATATTCTGATAATCAGGATAAAGCCAGGTTCCATCTAACCATATAAAATATTGTAAAGTGATTTTATATCCACCCTATTCTATATCACTTTAAGTTTATTTTTTTTATGAAAGTTATCTTCGTATCAAGAAAAATAAAATACATATGGTAAATGTATGTTGAGAGAAAAATATTTTATTTCAATTAACTAACTGTAAAATAGTGCCAATAATTTTTTCCCTCCTTTTCTGTGTTACTCTGTATACAATAATTATATTGAATAGAATTTTTATTTGTATCTGTGGAATAAATCCTATCAACGATAGTACGGCTTTTCTAGAAAGCTAGTTTTGTAACAATGGATGGCGAACAATTAAATAGAACATCATTAATGACTTGTAAGGAGCATCTGGGGATTTTTTTTATTACCGAGACATAAAGAGGCGTCGTGAAATGATGAAAAAAAATAAAGAGGAATAAAAGACGGAATAAGACTTGGAAGCCTGTAGAGAATAGTGAGAAATAATGCAAAATAGCTTTAAAAGTAAATCAACCTAAAGAACAAATCCAGGAATAACACGAAAGAAAGAAGAATATAATTGAAAAGGCAAAAACAAATGGGAAATATGCACAGAACTTCCCGAGGAGAAGATCGGCGCAACAGACTTTCTTCTAAAATTTACTTACATTTGGCCTTTTACCATGCTAAGCCAAACTTGGTAAATCTAAAAGAAATACATACACTAACCTCTCCCTGACCAGACAAAGAATGTTTCTTTTTTAGGGTACGTTTTAGCAAGTAATGTTATTTTAGAATAGCGGTTGGTCTACATGGATTGCTTCATTTAGAAGAATTCCGTATTCATTTTATTTATTTATTTTTTTTTACCACAATGTTTAGGTTGCTGTTCTTTTTGACTTTCTTCGACTATCTGTTGGGAATTGGAATGTCGAAACTTGGTCTGATGGCGAATGTGCTTCTCTTCCCAACCACATCACATACGTTGTTACTGACTGTAAACTCTTGCATATCTCGTTCCATGTTCCATGCATTAAGACCATGGCTTTCCGCTAACACGTAACCTCATTTGCAGGTCGAGCTTTGAAAATTTGCTTCCATATTTAATTGATATATATTCAGTCGAGCAATAAATAGTATCCGTTTTTGTTTATCACTTTTATTTCTTTCAAAATAAAGTGCAATTATATATTATTCGTTTATCTATTCACCATTATTTGCAACGATTGGGTGACACTTAACTGGCAGATCTATGACAACATTCGAGTATAAATCCGCAGGTTTTGATGTGAAAAAATTATCGCCGAATACTTGAATCCGGTTTTTATTAGAGAACGTTTTCCTTGTCAAAGTGTTTTGCATCGAGGTTAATGTGAGGTCAGGTGAAAATAGATGGTAGGAGAGAACAGACGAAATGAGTTCAAAAACAGTATTACATGTTTGATCATTCAAATACGGATTTTTAGGATATGATCGACATCAATACTCATAAGTAGATATAAAGAAATAAATGTCGTAGTCACAAGTAAATATGCTAAAATGAAATATTTCAGGCTGAGTGTTTGAAAAACACGTTCTACTCATTGAGCTGTAGTGTTCAAACCAATTATATTTTGCTGAATAATTCAATCGATGTACGCCTGGGACTTATCTGGATTGTCCGTGTCGCGAAAACGGGAGCAGTGACAATGACATAGTAATGAGTACTGTGACATTATAATTGAGAATTAGTCCGAATAAAGCAATATAAAAATGATTCCAATGCATTGATGAACAAAAAACGCGAACAAGAAACAATTTTATTTTGATTTTGCCCTTCTTCTCTCAATTCTTTTTCTTCTTCTTCTCCTCCTCTTTTTTCTTTTTTCTTTTTTTCTTCTTTATGTCGTGTCCCTTCAGAACGTTGGTGACCATGAATCGACACGCTTTCCAGCATTTTGTAGCTATAAACAAATTTTGATTTTTCTTGATCTTTCCTAATCCCTCTACAAGGCCCAAAAGCCACTCAATGAAGAAGGTTACATAGTAAGAAGCACAGTATATCGGGATATTTTTTTAATCAGTTCAACCTAAGCACCATACCGTCCATTTACAAAAAATCGTGAGGTAGGTTATCCACCCTTTTCCTCTGTCTATCTGACCTCAATATGTCCTGTCTGTGTTAAATTTTCCAAGTCGTCTTTCCTCATTATGTGCCTGAGAAATTTCAACTGTGTCCTTTTGGTCTCCATTTTCTCTAAAAGTTCATCATCGCTCACATATTCTATCTATGGTATTCTCAGAATCCTTCTGTAGAACTATATTTCTATTGCCACCAATTTTTTCTTCGTCCGTGATGAGATGTTCCAGTATTCGCTGGCATATAGGAGGGCCGATATAACATAAAAATTCATTACTCTTTTAATTTTTTTCTAACGAGATTTTCCTATTTCGTAATACTTTGCTTAGCTTTTGGAAGGTATCTTTCGATATCCCACTGCGGCTTCGAATTTCTATGTCACATTTTTCATCCTCTGCTAGATTCTTAAATGTTTTTACTTGCATGATTTTGGCATCTACAGTCAACTGATATTAATGTTTTTTTTTCACACTTTTATTTACTTCCTTCCGTGCCTTCTATTAAGACTGTGGTATCTGCATATCTAATGTTGTTAAGATTCTGTTCGCCAATAATCTATTCTGGTAGGACTTCTAATTCACTAAGTATTGCCTCAGTGTAAAGCTTAAATAAGTCCGGTGAGAACACATATCATTGTCTTACGCTCCTTTTCTACTTTACTATTATGGGATCTTACCCATAATAGTAATAATGGACTATTCCATACTTAATAAATACTGCGCCTCAGGAGTAGGCAAAGGGCCAGTCAGTAGTTCAAGTCTTGACCGGCTGTTCGGTTGAACTCTCTGCCTTCGGGCGGGGATGAAACCCGAAAGAGGCTACGCCGAAGGGCGGATTCTCTTTCGGGGAGGTAAACCGACCCTGAACCCGTTTATACGCCTTCAATGGGCATATTTTTGGCCGAGCCCACGGGCTCGGAGATCCCACGTTAAACCGGCCTTGTGCCACATGACGCCTTCGTGGGGGGTGACTGAATATCGTCAGTCAGTAGTTCAAGTCGAGTCAAGAGTCGAGTCAGAGGCAGTCCGAAACAGAGTCGCGTTCAGACAATTACTGCAAAACATTGGAATATTGATACTGGTCGAGACTACATTGTTCTCTCTACTAAACCTGATTGTTCATACTAACACTTCTACTTCTCTGTATATATTCCTGTTTGTAATATATCTGTGTTATTCCATACCTGTGTTCGAGTTCTTCTTTATTGGTTCTACCTTGGACTATCACCGTGGTACAGGGAACCGGACCATAACATTTACAATGTTTAATGAATTCCTTTTTTATTCGAGTGCAGGTGGTTTGTTCCAGTATATGTTCTGGATTATTCTTATATGCTTCGTTTAAAGTCAATTCAATTTGGAAATTGCTGAAAGAGATGTCAAACGATCCGCTGTGAATGCCAAATGAAAATCCATAAATATAAGCGGGTATCTGAACAGAAGGGCATCAGTGGAAACATTAATTCAAGAGCGAAAGCATGGGCGAAAGGTAATATACGATTGTCAATATGTAGAGTAATCGGCATTAATATTGTCAACAACGTGTGAATAAATAGGATTATAACGAGGCATGAATTAGAACAGGTTATATATATATGGATTTAATTAGAATTTAAAAGATATACACACATATACGAATATATATATATATATATGTGTGTGTGTGTGTGTGCGTGTGTGTGTGTGTGTGTGTGTATAACAACGAGATAACAACGCACATCTTGCACCCCTGAAGATGATCATCGAAGAAGCTCGAAAGTACTTGGGAAATGAAAATAAAAGAAATTTAAACAGCTATAGCATATTTCTCTCATCCTTTAACATCAAAACACAGAAGGTTATTCGTGAGTAGGAAGGGATTTTATTAAAAATTAGCCGACATAATATCTGTAATTTATTCAATCAGACATTCCTAAAAGAGAAATTTCTGCCTAAATACACACAGTTTTGAAATATATATATATATATATATATATATATATATATATATATATATATATATATATATATATATATATATATATATATATATATATATATATATATATATATATATATGTATATATATCATAATTAAGTAATTCATCAAGTCTAAAAGAATGTTCAACGGAATACAGAAAGCACTGGACGCCCGTTTCATCTTATATTTGCTCATCTACTACCAAGAATCAAACAGGATCGGTACGATACGACGGTGTCTGTTCTATTTTTTTAAATTTTAGGTCAACGAATCTGTAGTCGATTTATGCATCTGGTAATAACTCATATTTAGCTGTATCTCAGTCATTAAAACCGAGATTTAACTTCTCTCTTTAAAAATTATGCCTTTTAAATTTTATTCATCACCCTCACCTTAAGGACTTTCCTGTTCTTCTTTCTTCCGTTTCGCCTCTCTGTAGAGCTTTCATACATTTCCCTCTCACGCATGTTTCTCATTCCTTCGCATACACTTTCACTGGGATTCTGTTATATATATATATATATATATATATATATATATATATATATATATATATATATACCTGAAGATATATTTTCTGTTTTTTTTTGTTTTTTTTTTAATTTATAGATCTAATGTATTGGATCGTGTTTACGATTCCAATGTAATAAATTGTAATCATATATTATTATATATATTATTATATATATATATATATATATATATATATATATATATATATATATATATATATATATAACAGGGCGGAATAATTTTTAATAAAAAAACAGTCTGTGTCAGAGATACCTCAATTCAGCACCAGACCTATTTTGCTTTAAATCAAAACATCGAGAATACAGACGAAGACCAGATCTGTGCAAGGTAAGACTCTAACGAATCTTAGGATCTCCGAATATATTTGCACCTTTCTGGCATGTAAAGTCATGTATGCCGAGATCAATTTGGCAATAAACATCGGTGTAAGGATTCGGGTGAAAAGATACTGTTTTTTTTTTCCGGCCATTCCATTGTTCTGGGATATTTCATATTTTTTCAGGTTACACTGATGTGACCAATGAATATTTTCCTGAAAATGTACAGTTTATTCAATGAAATATACTTTATTGAATTAACTGGCCAGAACACAAACACACAAGAAACAACTGAAAGGCAAAATGACATTACAAATTTATTGCGTTATTGCGTTACTCCAGCAACTATCAAAGTTACATTTTGTTGCAACACTATATCCTAAATTTTTTGCTGCGTTTACCAAATTGGATTTACTTGTGCTGACAACGTTTTATTGTAAAATATGGAAAACAGTTTTGCAGCATTGGCAATGACCTCTGGCATCCCGTTATGACTCAGCTTCTAGCTTTTTAGGCATTACTGAAAAATCATATATATATATATATATATATATATATATATATATATATATATATTGTATGAATAATAAAGTCAAAAAGAAAACTTATCTTAGACGACGCGTCTTCTCCTTTCGTGGACATTATCAATGCAAATGACGTAATAAAGTCCATAAGAGGAGGAAACCCATTAGCTAAGGTATGTAATCCTTTTGTCTTCATTATTTATATTCTAAGTCATACTTTTTAGTTATATCTGGAAATTTATAATATATATATATATATATATATATATATATATATATATATATATATATATATATATATATATATATATATATATTAAACTTTACTTTTAGTGGGTTTACGTGATTGGGTTGCGTATATCTGTTTTTTTTAATTATTTTATTAAAAAGTAAAATTAATAACAAAACAGATTAGATCGAGAATTTCTATTAAAAAACGAAAATTCGTCTTTCCGACATGGATAGAGATGATATCCTTTTTTTCTATGGGACATACCTTCTATATCCGAAACATTGTTGATATCAAAAATTTAACCACGGGCTGCAATTTTGATAAATCAAATTTCATATATATATATATATATATATATATATATATATATATATATATATATATATATATATATATATATATATATGTTGAAATTTGAAGTATATATATATACTTTGTATTGCTGGGGCATCAAATGTCATCAACAAGGTTCTTCTCTCACCAGCAGTTGCGCCTACTACCCTTTAACATTGTCTACGCTGGGCGGGTATCGTGTCCCATTCGACCATCCTGTTTAATGAACACGCTAGCTGCAAGAGTCTATGTGTTCGCGAAACCTAGAATTTTACAATTTATTTGAGGATTAACAACATTTTCCTTCAATTCCCAAAATTATTCGAAAGGGGTGATTTCTTGATGTTTTAATTTTGGATTGGTGAATGGGTGTCAATGTGTATTGATTCTCTTTTTAAATTTTCCTGCAGAAATGCCGATGTAAATATTACGGTTTGTCGTATTTTCTTTAGGGGTAATGGTTGCCTGGTATACTACCCTAGTGGATCTGTATATATATATATGTTCTGACAAAATTAACGCCTTTTTATTTATTAAATTTTATTGAACAAAAAATTACAGTACTTTAATTTAATGTATTAAATTTTATAAAGATCTGGATGCCTGTGTTTGAATAGACACCATGTTTTTTTTTTTAAATATTACTTCTAACGGACTGTGCATTTTAAAATTTAAATAAAGAAAATGCGTTCTCTGGAACATTTGCTGGGCCGTGTATTTCTCTGTAAATGAAACATTTCAAATATGGCGGACCAGATATTTGTTTACCCTATCGGAGGATATGTGTTCTTTATTAAGGATTCTTAAATGGAATCGCTGGTAGATGCCCTCTTTATTTTTTAAAGCTGTAATTCACAGTCTTAAAAAAATAAATAGGACATCTACTTTACCACGTATATATATATGTATGTATGTATGTGTGTGTGTGTGTTTGTGTGTGTAAAAATTTCAGATATAACTAAAAATAAAAACGCGTCGTATATACTGTCTACCTGTTGTAATATTATATATATATATATATATATATATATATATATATATATATATATATATATATATATATCTTTAAAAAGAATGAAAGCTGACCAGTAGTTTGTTCAGGAAATCAACCACACGGAACTCGATAAAAGAAAAAAATTTAAAAATAAATTTTTTTTTAATTCTAACATTTAATCGGGTTCAAATAACCCCAAGCTGTAGAACTCTTTCTGAGGAGGAGACCGTACAGGTCGAAACCACAGTAGTGCGCTCTGGTCAGCTTTCATCCTTTTCAAATATTAAACAGCTCTGCAAGTCTGATCTTCCAACTTTGTATTGCGTACATTTAGTTTTAATAAACATTTTACTATTTGTGTTACTCTGGCATATATATATATATATATATATATATATATATATATATATATATATATATAGGTAGAAGAATCCATCTCAACAATTTTTATTAAATTCCAACGATAAGATTCTCTTTATTCAAATACTTATTCTAGCGTAAAACTTCCGAATGAGGTGTACATTACAAATTGAGTAAAGAAAAGAACTGTGGACACTTTATACCTCAATCACCACGTAGATCTCATTCGGAAATTGGAAAGATTTAATAAAATGTTAAAAGGTAGGTAGTAAGAATTTAATAAATCTTATAATTTATATATATATATATATATATATATATATATATATATATATATATATATATATATATTATAAAAGGCACAAACACTAAAACTTCACGTGGTAATAATTTATTTGATTACGATCAAAAAAAACAGCACGAATTCATCAGACCTTCAAATACAAAAGGAAACAGAAAATAATTTTCCATGTTGAAATAACAACATTTATATAAAAATGTATACGCGAAAATGTGGGAAAAAGTGGGAAAAAGTGGGAAAGAAAGTCGCGTAAGTAAGATAGAGAGAGAGAGTTGGAGTGGAAAGAAAGCCATAGAAGAAAGACAGGACAAAAGGGTATGTGAGCCTTTGGAAAGGAAGATGATGAAATCCGTCAGAAAGAGAGAGAGAGAGAGAGAGAGGAGGTAATAGAGAATGTTTTATTTAAGTTTAGACTGAGGCAAATAGAAATATATTTGAAAATATCCATACTGATCACTAATATTATTATCATACAAATAATATATATATATATATATATATATATATATATATATATATATATATATATATATATATACACACATTCGTCCATTCACGTCCCAGTCATTACATTTAGGTCTTATTTTATGTGTTCTGGGGTGTTTTAAGCAAATATTTCAATGATATAAAGAATTTTGAATAATGTATTGAACTTCCAGTTTATGTATATATATATATATGCCGTTGTAGGTTTCGATAAAATGAATTCTACCAATGAAAACTGAAATGGTGACTAATATAGGAAAATCAATGATAATTTATTCGTTCTCCCCGAACAACTTGAAGTGAAATCGAATGTTGATTTGAAAAAATTGCCTTGTCAGAGAATTATTCAAATTTATTTTTCTTTTATGGTTTTTTACCAAGTGAAGAATATACATACTAAACAAAACCCGATCGTAAAATTCTTAGGTTTGATCTTTACTTACACCCACCAACAGACACACACGTATATATGCTAATCGTTTAAGTGGCAAACTTTACATTTGCATTAACCTGATACATATATATATATATATATATATATATATATATATATATATATATATATATATAAGTATTGTGGCCTGATGATTGTGTCTATCACGAAACAGTCTGTCGCCTCAGTGCTTTGACTTTAATGTTTACACACACACACATATGTGTGTGTATATATATATATATATATATATATATATAGATAGATAGATAGATAGATAGATAGATAGATAGATAGATAGATAGATAGATAGGGCTAGGAATAAACGCTCCTATTCAAGACAAAGCAAAAATAAAATATAACTTAAACAGTTAAAACAAGAAAAATAACAACACAAAAAACAAAACCCCGTTCAAAATGGCTATAGATGTCTGCGAAAGCTTTTGGTACAATGAAAATTATCGAAAATGTTTGTACTACCTTACTTCTACAAAACAAAACAAAACGTAAAAACGCTGATAAAAATAAATAAAAATATAATTCAATTTTCCTTGTCTGACATGTTTAATCCAAGATTTTAAAAGAAAGTTTACTGTCCAAATATACGTCCTGTGACAGTTAAAATCTTATATATTTACTTTTTTGCCACTAATGCAAAAAAGGAAATTATGCAGGGAAATCTGTCTTCGGTTCAATAATCTTAAAAAAATTCACCAGGGACAAGTGCCGCACTATCGAGCAGCATTTAAGTTAGCTCCTGCGGAGAGCTATTGATTTTGCCTTCGGCTTGTACAGGAGTTTGAGAGTCTCTACGTTTTTGCACATTCTCAGCATTTGAAGCTCTCTTGGCTGTTGTTTAACCCGAGCTTTCATTTGAACGCTGCATTTAAGTATTGCAGTAATATTTAAGCTTACCTTTTAAAATTTCTTCTGCCGACACTTAATTTACACAAAATTACATGTGCATAGGTCCTTAATTTCTGTAAAAAGCAATTATTTTTATTTAGTGGGTGACATTCGCTGGATTTTGTAATTAATTCCGATTATTCCCGAATTTGTTTTCATGTTAGGAAAATTGTTACTGTACAAGAAATTCGTCGGTAAAATCAGGTAAAATTCGTCGAAAACAATCGAAATAATGAAAAATTGAGAATCAAAGCTTTCTGTAATATCAGGTATTGAAAGTTAGAGATTTCTGTCCCTTTGTGAAACACTGATAGCTGCTTTCATATATATATATATATATATATATATATGTGCGTGTGTGTGTTTAGGCAGCATTTTTTCATTCATACATGTTTCATTAAATACGATAGACAAGTGCTGTCTATTTATTCTACGTAAATTCTTTTCATAACGTCTTATAAGCTGAATAACATTATCATTAAACGAAGAAAGAAAATCACAATATTGATCCATATTTTTAATCCAATCTAAGCTTTCGGCTTACATAAGCCATTATCAAAGATGTAAATTACTGTACAATATATTAAGCAATATACGGACAACACAGTGATGATAGTCTGTTATTGATTACATGAATGATTTCCAAGCAATGATAAACACGTGCATATAAGATGCTAGAAGCGAAAATCGCACCGTATGACGTCGTACATGACCACGCGAGAGTGAATTCGAGAAGTATTAAGTATGGGAAGCCGTTGGTATAAACCAATGGCTTCTGTTACCAGTTATAGACATTTAAGGATATTTGTAGGGATTCCATAGATTATATATATATATATATATATAGTAATTATTAGGAGGACTTGATAATTATATTTAATTAATTCATCGAGTTCGATAGAAACCTCAATCGCAGAAAACTTTGTGGCAGCCGTTTCGTCCTATATTTGGGACTCATCAGCAGTGCGCATTCACGAGAATTGAAACCTTGACCTGATTAGGTTGTCAAGCGAACATCAAACCAACTGTTCCAAATGGGTCTCGGTGACGAAGAGATTCCAAATCAGACTCAACTTAGCGCCGCTCGCTCACATATTCTCACTAAGTTGAGTCTGACCCATTTGGAACAGTTGGTATGATGTTCGCTTGACAACCTAACTGTCAGGGTTTCAATTCTTGGTAGGGGATGCGCACTGCTGATGAGTCCCTAATATAGGACGAAATGGCCGTCCAGTGCTTTCTGCATTCTGTTGAGGTTTCTATCAGACTCGATGAATTAATTAATTAAATATATATATATATATGGGTATGATAAATAAACATGCATATATACTTCTTTATATAGTTCTTTCTCGGATGTAATAAAAACAGTGCTCAATATTATATATAATATAGCTATGAAGTATATATTAGGGGTTATACATAATATCCAACGTCGATTACACGACTCGGAATTTCGTGCAAACGTGCGTAATACCAACTGACAGTCTTATATTATATATATATATATATATATATATATACCAAGCAGGTTTGGTTTAATAATTTAGATATATTATGTCAGTTTATATTAATTTTAAACCTTCCAAGTCCACGAATTATTTCCTTGGTGGCGGTAAATTGATCAAGAAAAATAGCAAAAATTTCTTTCAAATATTTTTTATTTTTGAAGTACATTCACTCTCTTCTGAGACCATCTTCAGGGGGTTAAAATATCTGTGGATGCGTATACACTAGTTCAGAAAGCATCAGTACTTCAGCAAAACAATAATAAGCAAAAATTTTAAAATCTGGAAGCTCTTTATATAATAGGATCGTGGCCAAAAGTAAATAACTTCAACTCTGATCATCGCAGCAAAGTTCTTAAATGTTTGTAGCAGCAAAGTTTTATACAAAAATCTGAATTAAAATAATATAATAAAAAACATTTAAAAAAATAATTTCAAAAGTTACAATATTGAAGATGAGTATAACAGTCCGAATAATGTAAATGATCATAATACCTCATCTTATATATATATATATATATATATATATATATATATATATATATATATATATATATATATATATATATATAATATAACATAGCTGTATAACATAACATATTATATATCATAGCTATTAAGTATATATTAGTGATTATTGATTATACATAATATCCAACGTCGATTACACGACTTGGAATTTCGTACAAACGTGCGAAATACGGACTGACAGTCTTATATATATATATATATATATATATATATATATATATATAGATATATATATAGAGCATAAAACAGACTGTGGCCTCTAAGTGTTGACTTCTATGTTCACTTTTATATTTACACACGCTCTATGTCTGATATTGAGCACGTTATCCTATAAATACAACACATCTTAAGACTATATTTCTTTAAATAATATATATATATATATATATATATATATATATATATATATATATATATATATATATATATATATTAATAGAAATATTTCCATATTGAAAATTTTTCTCGGATAAATATTGCTAATTTTATCAATAAATAACACAATTTTTCAAATCAGGAGAATTGATGTGTTTAGGTGAAACTAATTTACTAGCGATATTAGTGTCGAACATCTGTGAAATAAACATCTTTATAGGCAAGAGGTTGATATCAAAGAAAAAAAGATTAAAACTTGTTTGTAAGGTTTTTTTTAAATTTATTTACCAATCACAATCTACGGTCTTTGTAAAAATACATACATACAAACAGACATACCACTACACACATATACATAAACATATACATTGTATATACTTGCACATTTGATCAGATTTATATATTTGCATTTATTCATATAATTATAAGTATCTCTATTAACAAATTATACAAATGTTTGTGCATAAACAATAGCAGTGATTATATACACATGGGTGTACGAATGCACACCTGTGTATTTGCATGTGCGCAATTATAATGCTGTAAAGTAATTCACTTGTCTCATCGGTTCAGACTGTCAATGTGTTATGATAAGCAACACGCACTATTAACAGGAGAACGATTCTAATAAAAACGAAACAAACATTAATATCTGTACATTCCTCTGAGTGTATCGCCGGGCGAAACTCTGACATATTTACTTCCAGAAGGTTATCGCTGTAATTCAATCACGGATTAAAAACAAAATTAAAGAAAATCACTTTACTAACGAAATTGCAAGCGTTATTGAAATGTTGAATTGAATAGCGACATCTTCCAGCGTACGATAATGACAAGACGCGCACTGAAAACATATATATATATATATATATATATATATATAGAGAGAGAGAGAGAGAGAGATGGAGAGGGGGGGAGAGCGATTGATAAATTGTTGTCTAAATTGAGCAAAAATGAAAATAACACTGACATCTCATTTTAACAGATATATTTACCAATATTACACAAAATTACTTGAAATACTGAAGAATACATTGGCTTCTACCCCAGACTCCAGACAACTTCGAAATCTCCTGCAGCTCTTCTGGACTCTAGCCTTTTTTTTTTAGGTCAAGCAGTACAACATGCTATTTCCTAATTTCTGGCAGAGTGAATTGCGGCATAGTGACCTTTTTTCTCCCAGACGGTGCCTAACAGACCCTACTCTACTGTGCAGTCTACAAAATCAAAAACACGTAACGCGCATTCATGAAATTAAAAATTTAGTATGGCGATTTCGTCATCGTAGCCTTTATCCATACATAAATAAGAAATATTTCTTCTCCCGATGATGGCCATTTTGGCCGAAACTAGTCGAGGAATCTAAATGAAATAATAATAATAATAATAAAAACGAAAGAATATTAATCTACAACAGTGTGTCTGAAGATTTTAATTTTTAATATTTTTTTTTTTATTATATATATATATATATATATATATATATATATATATATATATATATATATATAAAGTGAACATAGAAGCCAACATTTAGAGTCCACAGTCTGTTTCATGCTAGATGCAATCCTGAGCATGAAACAGACTGTCGCCTTTTAAGTGTTGACGTCTATGTTCACTTTTATATTTACATACGCTCTATCTCTGATATTGAGCACTTCATCCCATAAATATAATACATCTTACATCTTAAGACTATATATATATATATATATATATATATATATATATATATATATATATATATATATATATGCGCATGTACGTATGTATTTATTATGCGGAAATGTGATACGGGGTATAATTAATTGCATGAAATTATTTTTCTGTTGTTTAAAGAAGTGTATTCTTAACATTCAATCGACGAATACTCTACGAATTTCTTTTTCAGTCACGATTTTAATTAGGTATTAATGTATTTTTGTTTATGGTTTTATTAATTTAATTTGGAAAAGATCCTTTTGCGAATATTTCCTTGCATTTGTATTAATAACTCTGTATGAATATTGCGTTTACTAAATAAATTCATATACATCATATCACTATATTATTATATCCCTAAATTTAATTTGAAACCTCAGTGCAGTAAGGTCTCTACAATACAATGTACATTAATATATATATATATATATATATATATATATATATATATATATATATATATATATGAATGAAAATGGAATTCTTTTGTGATGCGTTTCTCCGTTAAGATTTCAACAGACGCGTCACAAAAAAAACCTTTCTTGTTTATCATATTTTTCTAAATACTGGTTGTTGATATATAAAATTATACAAAATTATATATATATATATATATATATATATATATATATAAAATATATAATAATAATAATAATGGACTCTTCCGTCGGTTTCCACGTAGGAGGATCTGCCAGCTTATTGATTCAGTTATGAAATTTTGTGCGATAATCTTAAGTGGCATTTAAGACCCGCTAGTTATTTACAAAGGAGGCCACATATGGAGCAAGTGTGAGGATTGTGAGATAAGATCACTGTTATATTGGTTGACCTTTTAGATCTTGCTCTCGCTTCTTAAAGATAATTCAGACAAGCAGATTGAAAATTGCCGAGTCCACTAAAAGACGTTGATCTCCATTCTACCCGCTCCAAAGCTAAGCGCTCAAGGCTGTTATGTGGTATATTAACTGCTAACAAGTTGCTTTACAGCTTGTCTTTTTATCTTAGCCATGGGCGTCCTACATTCTATATATATATATATATATATATATATATATATATATATATATATACATGCACATTGCTGGGTAATAAATCTGAAGAGGAGTGAAAAGAAAGAAAAATCTTACCTTTTTCGTTGTTAAACTCTTATTTGAGTCGAGCTTTCAAAATGAGTAAATTAATATATAAGAAGATAAAATTAAATTCTTACTTTGCAATTTAATAGGGGAAACTTTGAATATTTAGAAATTAGACTAAATATTAATTCGCCAAAAGGTTAAGACCATAACTAAAAGAAATCCTATACAGTTTAGGAAATGCCCAACAAGACATTTCAGTCGTGAGTTGGACGGCCGACTATAATTAGAAAGTTAGCTTTGGAATGGTCGATATAAGTGTCTGCATGGGTGGAATGTGATTCCAACTGATGAATATGGCTTCATGAAAATCAGGCACTGTCTTTAATTGATATCCATTTTATAGACTTCTCTTGCTAATATATATATATATATATATATATATATATATATATATATATATATATATATTATATGTGTATATTTGTGTGTGTGTTTGTGTGTGGTCTGTATATTCAGGCGTTTTATTTTTACATCTTAGTAACAAGCAGACATACTCAACGTATGTTTTGGATTCTTCACCACTATATAATGTGTATAAATTTAAAAAAATTGGAACGAAATTGGCACTTGTTCACATGGTCAAAGAGAGATAGTTGAAATTTCTGAGACTCATAATAAGGAAAGAAGGCTTGGGAAATTCAACACTCTTAGGACATATTGAAGGTAAGAAAAGTACAGAAGGAAAATGTTGAATAACCTACCTAATAAGGATGGTAGATTAGCAAATTAAATGTATTTTCAGTCGACAAATATTGCTTAGAGTTACAAAGGGTAGGAAGTTGCTGAGGAAGAAGGAAAACTATGTCCTGAAGGAATATGCCATATTAAAAGAAGAAACCTGAGGAGTTGACCAATCCAGAACCGAAGACGGACAGATAAATGGGTCATCTTCCGACAATACAATGGTAGCATAATATATTGGTTTATTCTATCTTTTAGACTCTACGCAGAGATGATTCTAAGATCTCAAAAGTACTTTGATGCCTTTTGAAAGAAGTTTAAGATACATAAAAAAAAATGGATGGATGCCAAAGAATATCAGTATTTTCTAATCTTTTTGTTTTGTCTGGCAAAAGACCCAAATTTCATATAATATTTGTTGTTATTTAAAGGTTCCCAATGAATTCGGAATTTTGTGTGACGATTTAAGTTCATTTCTCACTAATACCATTGGAAAATTTGTCGAGTTCATAAAAATTAAATAAATAAAAAAAAAATTATAGTATTAATAATAATTGTAACAATTATATTTATAATTAATTCACTCTTTCTAAGCCAATGAATATTGGCTCCACTTTTCTTATCTAGACACATAAACACGTCACATTTTCAATATTGTCCAGGCAATCAATACGGACAGGCCGTCAACAGGTGCGTCAACAAAGAGTTAGGCTCTTTTTCCTTTATCAGACCACTTCTAAGATATCGAATAGTGAACAGCTTTATGTTCTTCCACGGTAGCATAATATATTGGTTTATTTTTTCAAAATATTTACGAAGCTTATCTTTGTACGATTGAAAGCCAAACTGAGGCGGATGACTGGATTATTGTGTCTGACAAACATGTCAGCCAACAATATCAACATTTAAATCCGTAAATTTTAATCGTGATTGAATAGATAGCGTGCGAGAAACATGATATTTCAAAAAAATGGATGGATACATCCAATGAAATCTATCTATCTATTTATCTAATCCTTTTTGTTTTGTCTCTCCAATATATATATATATATATATATATAATATTTGTTATATATTTATAAGGTTGATAATGAATGTGACCCTGGGAATTTAGCGATCGTGACAAATTTAATTTTTTTCAAAATTTTTATGTAGATTACCATTGGAAAATTTGTGTGAGCGAGTTCATAGCAAAATTAAATAAATAAAAAAAACTAGTATTAAAAATAATTGAACAAGATGCCAAATCAAATCGAGTACACAGATTCTTTTTTGAATCTTTCCAATGAATGAATTGGCATCCAGATATTTCTTATTCCATGCACAGACGAATGGTACATTTTAAATGGTATTGTCCTGAGGCAATACAATAGGACAGATTTCCTTGTAGTGGGTCAATTGAGGTGCGTTCAACAAAAAGTTAGGCAAGAAGATGCTTTTTCCTTTATCAGACTAAAATCATCTAATTTTATCGAATAGTGAAGTGTCTTGATGGTCAAATGTCCACGGCAGTTTTTTCATTAAAACGTATTTCTGACCCAGTTAACCATGATTGAATGTCCTTTTCAATGTCGTTAATTTTTCATCAAAATATTTACGGGCTAAATCTTGTGAACTGATGATATCAGGAAGATCATTGATGAAGACCAGAGTGTAAGACCCAGGATGAGCCCTTGGATTCAATGACGTTTGTCTGAAAAACTTGTCAGAAACTCCGTCAAAAATACCTCAACATTTAAATCTAGTAAATTTTTAAATCGCAATTGAATAGCCCTGGATTACGTAGAAGACCGAGAAACAATCCTGTCAAACTATTTCAGATATCAAAGAGGGAGGTCATTTTCTGACACATTCTTACTAGTATCTGTACATCAGCGGTAATGAAATCTATTATTTATTTATCTATCTCCAATTGAGCATTGATTAAAGCCTGATTCTTTGCCGAAAATAGGTAGGAGACTAATAGGGCGATATTTATATATATATATATATATAAAAATATATATATATATTTGGCAGGATAGGCAATAATTGTTGAGAACTGTGAGCCCTAGGAGCACATTTCTTTAAGATAACGGTTGGAATCCTGTTAGCTTGCTTTTATCGTCAGAAAAACTGAGACCAGTGACGGGTTTTTTTGTTCAAAAATCTATACGACTGGTTATTTATCTCTGATATTGATCCAATGTACTATAATGTTATTGCATGGCCCGGCGTTGTGAGCGAGATTCAAAAATCTAGTAGCAGCTATAAATATCACTTGACTTAAAATATATTTGTAGCCTTTAAAGGAGTGCAGGGAAAAAGTGACCGTGCTGATGTTGCTCAAGATCCTTACATGCCTATCTCAGACTGCGAATTTTTTCTAAGCTCTTGAAACATTAAATCCATTAGAAATGAATAAACAAAATGAACACAAAACAATATGCTTTAAAAAGGAATCCATGCAGAAACGAATGAAAAAGAATTTAACAACAAAATTTTCAATACAACCCAGTTCTGCGGAATCAGAAAACGTTGAGTTTGGTAAGCAAATGAGCCAAGAGAAAAGTGCCATGCAGATTTAAATTTTTAGTGGTGCAGCTATCGATTTTTTTTCAATGTAGCATGCTAGTTCCAGTCAGTCAGTCAAGCTGTTGAGGCCAATAAAAGCTTATGCCAGCTATAGGCTTGCTCTGGCCAGAAAATGTCCGCAAATTCATGAAAATTTTATCAGAGGAAAAAAAAATTATTTCAACTATCGATGGGATGGTCAAATGTGGAGCAGTTTGTAAATTTGGAGCAAATCCGTAAAAATTGCAAGCTGCATTCGTTACCACAGTTAACACACTGATCCTGAATTTATAGAAGAGATATAGCGGAAATTATATTAATTATTGTATATAATATATTGAAACGGATTTAATTTTGAGAGAGAGAGAGAGAGAGAGAGAGGGGAGAGAGAGAGAGAAGAAATATAACTGAAGAATTTTTTCAAATAACATTTTTGAATAATATGGACAATTTCTGTTTTTCCTTTTTTCAAACTTTCGGATAAGTTATTTCGTATAATCGGCGGTAGGGTTTTAAAAGCTCTTTTTTTTTCTTCCTACGAGGACGTTCAGTTCTTGACGTTTGTTTGAAAAGATCTTTTTGATTTTGTCTGTTTTCTATAAATTCCGGCGTTCAAAAACGGCACCAATTTCAATTCCTCTTTTTGACGTCATTTGAACCGAATTTTACTCGACTTTTGTTTTCTACATACATCAGTATACAACGTCAACAGTTGCTTTTTATTTTCCAATCGACGAAGACCATCCGTGACAACGTCTGTCCTTTTGATTTACCAAACGTCTTTGATTTATTTTTTAAATCTTTTGGCCCCTTTCATTTTGTGTTTTGTTTTTCTTTGTGTTTTATTTTTCGTGTGTCGGCTTATATGACGATAGGCCTTTTTGATTTTCCTTTTTTTCCCTCACTTCAGCGGTAAAGCCCGGCAAAGCAAAGCTTTAATATTATTTTATCATTGTAAGTTGTTAAGGGTCAGATTTTATATGTAAATGATCCTTTTTTTTCTTTACGTGTAACTTGAGCTTTTAAATTTAATCCGACTGATAACGTTTCCTAACCAAATTTTATTTTATCTTCTTATTTTGTTGGCATTGATTTTGTTTGGTTTAGGCTCACTCTACTCCTTTTTTTTATTTTTTTTAGGAAATACTATATATATATATATATATATATATATATATATATATATATATATATATAAATTGAGAATCATTCATACAAAAAAACAAATAGCACAGTTTAATCATTTAACGGTGAGAATACATCCTCAAACAATATTGCTTTATGGATCAACCCCGAACCTTTATGATTGAAATAATGTTCATAAAGACCAGTGATAAGGTCTTTTAATTTGAAACCCAGTCTGTTTACAAAACTCAAATATAGAAATAGATTTTGTATATGTTTTTTCTATCTCGGATATAAGAGGACAACGAAAATAGAAGTAACGAAAAATGCTATGAGAAAGCATTGGCCCGGCGTTAGCAACGCTGAGTTTGAATTTAAAAAATTGTACGTTTTGTATATAATATATATATATATATATATATATATATATATATAATATATTTGCCCTTGTGTGTGTGTTGTGTGTGGAGTGTGTGTGTGTGTGTGAAAATGTTAGAAAATAGGAAGGAACTGATTGTAAATAATCCAAACTGTATTTTAAATTTTTAAAAAAAGCTCTATACAAAAGTAGAGCATAAAATAATTATTTTTTAAAAATAAATAATATATATATATATATTTATTTAAAAATATATTTATATATAAATATATATATATATATATATATATATATATATATATATACGACCTCAATGGAGAAAGATACCTTCTTTAATATTGGCCTTGTATTTTGTTGTTAGAGTACTGAACTGCCACGTGATATCTGTCCTCGTTTACGGCAGCAAATGTTGGACGGTCTCCTCAAAGTTGAAAGAGAGTCTTAAGGCAACCGAGAATGCTAAGAAAACCATGGAACAAATATGTGAGCAATGATGAGGTTTTGGCGAGAATGCAATCAATGAGGAAGCTTATAGTTAACATCAGGAAGAGACAGCTGAAATTTCTGGACCACGTAATGAGAAAGAAGGGCTTGAAGA
>CAHIKZ030000255.1:467500-475000 GCA_903632075.3 Acanthosepion pharaonis
TGAAATACAAGCCTCCACTGTGGAAACTACTCTACAACACACGCCCTGCCAATACCTCATGAATAATGGACAATTCCATTTTCATCGGGTGGAAAGAAGGGACAAATACACTAGGTTTCAGTGAGAAAATGAAAGTAAGAAAAAGTATTTCACGTCTCCTGTTAATACCTTATAAATAATGGACTATTCCGGTTTGATTGTGCGGAAAAACAAAAAACACATATCAGAGAGGCTGCCTGAATTCAGTGAGAAAATGAATGAATGAAAGCAAGAAACAAAGAAGATAGAAGTGTGTTGCCGGCCGGTGTATGCGTTGAGAGATAAAAAAAAAAAAGAAATGTATGTCTCCTGAAATGCATCAACAATAAAAGTTTACAAGTGACAAAGGCAAACATGTGCATGTCAAATGAATATGATAACCTAATGATACAAAATATGTTTAGTGAGGGAATGTGCATACGTACGCGTGTGCGTGTATATAATGTTCATGCGTTTCTCAAAGGGAATGAGTTCTCCACGAGAGATTTACATGTTGATGCGTAAGCGGAAAAAGTAAGAACGAACGAGAAAAATATTGCAACATATTTATAGTCCAGAGAGCGCTCCCTTTTCCATATGCACACTTATGCAAATGTTAGTTTTCTCCTTTGTCCATTTTTTTTTTTTTTTTTTTTTTTTTTAACTAGGCCATTGTATTCCATGAACTGATAACACTATAATGTATGACCAATAAAATCTTCTACACTATTATCTCATGGAATCCTCTTTACTTTAAATTTCATTGACTCTACCTATTTACGGCGTTTGCTGTGTCGATTAGAGCTACACGCTCTATTAGAATTACCAGAAGATCATATCTAGCCTTTAAATTCGCCATCTAGTTTCCACGTTCGCTCCGGGTTATAACACTGTTTTGTACGTAGCGTACTCAGCTAGTAGTAGTCCTCTAAACATCTTCATTTTCGATCCACGATGAGATAAATACTCCTCAAATATAAATAATCTCCTCACATTGTCTTTCTTTTAGATTTTCATTCATAGTTTTTTGTATGTTTGTACCTTGTTAGTCTCTATCAATTCTCTGTTCGTTTTTTTTTTCTTTTACGATGGACTGAACACTTTCAATTACAGACATTCTTGTCTTTGATTCCTGACTAATCAATAAGGCAAATTAAGAACGGAATGAAGATCTGTTTATTAATTCACAAAGTTTGCCTTGATGTGTTCTTTTTTTTCTTCTTCTTCTTTTTTAACATGGGTGAGGCTACTGCCGACTAATGGAAATGTAGTCCGCATTCCACTGGCAAGTTGTCATTGTCTTTCAAGGTCAACATTTAAAAGACCTAGCAATACCATTTCTCTGATAATGATAATAATAAAAAAAAAATTCTCGAATGCCCGGTATATGACTCACAACATCAGCGATGTAGACATAATTACAAAAATTATTCCGAGCGATTTTTATTTCTTCATTTATGAGAAATACTCTGCAAGTATAAAAGAGTTTTTACTCTTCTATGCATTCATGATAATTATAAATTGTGGGTGCCATTTTTTTATGTCTGGATTTCTCTTACTGGTAGTAAAAAATATTCTATCCAGCATTTTTTGTTTTCTGTTTTTAGTGTCCTTAGTAAGTTTAGTATCCTTTCGTCGAATTCCAGTCGAAGCCATTACATTCACTTATGTGCTAATACCCTTGGGAAAGGTATGAATCCTCTTCTTCTCCCCACAGCTATGGGTAAATAGTAGGACAGATTGGGTAATATAGCCTTGGATGACAACTGGTCTACCGCAGAAAGTAATGTTATCTTACTGCGAGAAAAAAAAATCTACCTCGTCAGTCATGTATCGAAATATCCATGATCTCCTAAGCGTGTATCACGCATGAGACATAACTGACTCGATTTCTGAAACTAGATGTAATTGCTGCTAAATCTTTTCAATCTATGGGTGTAATGATTGTTGTCTTTATTACAAGACTTCCGGCCACTAAACTCTCAGCTTGAATTACAGAGGCAATTCAACAATCATTCTGTCAGGGCTATTTTCAAAAGTTTATCAATCTTTCGTATTTAGTACCACTATTAGACAGATATCGTTGATGACAATGTATAACCCGATATGTGAGAAAGACTTCTATATCAAGTTGTTAAATGTATCTCCTTGAGTTACTCAAAGTCAATAGCTCTGTACTGAGCTAGAGCGATTGATCTCTTATACGAAATTTTTCCATCAGAAAAACAAATAGCATTGCAGAATAACCACTAGGGTGCATCAATTAAATTAATTCCTCATAAGAGTAGCTTAGATTTAGGGTGGGGGAAACAAGGCAATTCAAGTTTAAATATTCAAATCTAGTTAGGAACATTAATCTCGTTTTTTCTGCTATTTTTCTTATCAGGAAGTTTCAGTCGTGTTTCAATCGAGAGTCAAATAAGCAAGACAAACGGAAACACATTTTATTTTACTAAATCTTCAAACAACACAATGACCAAAACCCAATCTAGAAGGATACTGAGTAAGTTTGTTGTATTGACTTAAGATGAGGAACTAAATGCTGATTATGAGGATAGTCAGAATGCACAACGGTTAACTCTAGACTTGAACACGTTAAGATTGTAGTGATCGGGAAGCATCCACTTGGGAGACTGTTCAACAAAGCAGTGTTTCTCGAAAGTAATCTATCGAAACTTTTTTCTTATGAATGGCATACAAAGGGTATGAAAACAATTCGACTCAATTTTATGTGACATGGTGAATCGTAGCTGTAAATGTCTGAACTGGTGGAACTAAGAAATGCTCCTCGTCTGAACATTTGTCATGGAAACAGCGAGAGGCTAAGGTGATCATATGGACTTAAGAGGGGGAACGAAATGCCGATTATGATGATATATAGAACTGTACCAAGGCTGGATATTGAGGATTAGGCAACAATATCTCATAATGGAAGGAATATTTTATTTCTATATAGTTTTAGTAACTATAGACCATGATAGGGGGAGTCAGCTACTTTCTGATAAAGTTAATTTAAATTCATGATAGAGAAGAATAATTGAGCTCCCAGTTGAAACATTTTCATCAGTCTCATGGCCATTCAGGAAAATGTCCATTTTCTTCACTACTTTGTTGTGTGTTATCAATAAATTTAAAAATAAAACTAGTACTTTCACCGTATATCGAAACGATCCCAGTAAAGAAACCAGAACTTCTTTCACAGAAGTTTTTTTTTTACCCTTCAGGTTGTGGAAAGTGACAGCTATCGTCCACTAAAGCTAATGGATCCTAGAGAGACCATTACTGGAGACCTCCATTGTCAAGCACCCGTGCATGTCAGTGGTTCATTGAAAAGAGTGCATGCCATTCTTACTGTATAATAATACAAGACATCACTCAGCAAAATAAATGAAAAAGTTATCTTGATAGTTTTCTCGTCCAAATTATTATTCAGATTATCAGATGAGAATTTTCTTAGCTTCAGGGCACTTGATGTTAAGTATTAGCATTAAATTCACCCACTTATCTTTTTACAAAATAACTAAAAAATCCAGTAGCAGAAACACTGTCCCTACATTGGTTTATTTTAAGTACTTTTCACTGTTTAACGGACATTCTCCTAAGATCGTACGATCAAGACATATTCTTCATTTCTTCCGTTATTCATGTACGGCAAATTGACACCAGCCGATCTCAAACCCGTACGCCTACTGTTTACTGACATAGACCCATGGTAGCTAGTTGATCTTAATTCTTACAATTGGCTCTAACAAGGGGAAATTGTTTTAACGTATTCTTCTTCTTTTGTTTTTTTATGTCTCGTTTCCCAGGATATAGGCGACCATGGCTCTCCACAATATCCTGTCCTTTGTAGCTCTTAGTAAAGACTAGCAGTAGAGCCCGGCGTTGCCCGTGGATGTAACAGTAAGAGATAGATCAAGTATCGACCATCATAAAGACTGAAAAATAAAATTGACAAGGATTATTGTTTCAGGTTGACGGACACGCATGTCTTAATTAGTTTTTTTTTTTTTTTTTTTTTTTACGAATTGGGCAAACCCAAACTCAAACAAAAACATTGTTTTTAATCGTTATGAGCCTATCAATTGAATAGAATTTTATTATAAACTATTGTCTTGTAAATGGAATTTTTAAAGCATTCTGAATGTAAAAATAAAGAAAAAAGTGTGCAAGACAATAAGAAACACTACCTGCCAAAAAAAAGTGAAGTTTTGCTGAAATCGGTTGAAAAATGTAGGAAATCCGATCCCATATATAAACACACACACACACACACACACACACACAACCTGGGTTTTTTAAGTATAACTCGATATGAGTTGTCCCCCTTTCATTCCGCGAAAGCGATTCCTCTTAATCGTGTTTTCAAATTGATTTCGTGCAAAAACAATTGTGTTTTTCCAATTTTCGGCGCTGTCAGAACCACCGCAAGGTAATTTTACGTAGTCCTGTGAAGTATTGTTGAAATCGGTTGAAAAATGTAGGAAATCCGATCCAATATATAAACGTACAGACACAAACACACACAGCCTTGGTTATATAATAAGTATGATATAAAAAAATGTTATTTCTAGTTTTATTCCAACTTATTGTTGCTTTTTATTCCAACACGCTGGGTCAATACACTCTTCTTAGTAAAGTTAGCCTTTTTGCTATTTCATCTAATCTCTATTCTGACAACCATTTAGACCATCTCGTTAGGTTGGGTTATGACTTGCTTTCCCCTGTCCTTCTTGCCTTTAATATGTCCTGTATCAAGTCCTGTTTCTTCATTATGTCCCCTAGAGATGTCTTTTTCTTATGCTAAGTACGTGATCTTCATTGAACAAGTCCTACTATATGGATCAGAAACTTGGACATTATCTGCTCGTCTTGAAAGACGACTAGATGGAACATGAACAAATCTACTTAGAAAAAGCCAGATCATCAGTTGGCGATTCCAGGCAACGTTCAGTACAATTTACGGATAATTGAGACCAATCTCTCTTAAGATCAAACAAAAAAATAGGAAAATCGTCTCATCCATACTTCTATGGCATCCTTCTGGAAGTTTCTTCTCACGAAAATCGACTTTCCCGGACACCATAGCTCGGGACTCAAGGTTGGACTTGGAGATCTGGGGACATCAATGCAAGACTGAACAGTGTAGAATTGGATTGACAATGGTATCCCAACCAATCATTGGGTGGTTGAAGTATAATCATGATGATGATGATGATGATGATATATTCTTTTTATTTTTATTTTCCCTAGAACTTCGTCGTCGCTCGCATGTTAAGTCCAGTCCATGATACGCTAAGCTTCTTTCTGTATAATCAAATGTGTTGCCTCATCTCTCTTCATCTGTGAGGAGATTCTCCAGCATTCACTGTCATATAAGAGGATCGATATTATAGAAGAGTTCAGTACTCTTTTCTTTGTACTTAACGCAATTTTCCTATTTCTTAATAACTTGCTTAGCTTTTGGTTGGTTTCTTCGCTATCTAAATGCGTTTTACTGATTTCGGTCTCGTCAAATCATTTCGTAGATATTAACAATTTTTGTACTTGCTTGATATTGGTGTCCCCACAGTCACAACGGCAGGAACATTCTATATAATTTAATAATTAATGCAAAGAAATTCAGAAATAAATTAGAATAAATCTTCTTTACACGAATGTTTCTTTTCTCCATAAAGTCGGAATCGGCTTTTTAATTTTAGTTTGCTATACATTTCCTTGCCTCAGAGTGACATCAGGTCAAAAGTGCTTAAATGATCTCGGATAAATTCCAAGACGAATTAATATTTGTATGAAGCAACTTATTGATATCTGGCGATTTTAATTGAATATCTGCGAACACCAAAAATGGCGGCTCATCATCAACGTGGGGACTCGCAACTTTTAAGCATGATCAGCGGCTATATAAAAAAAGAAAATGGCGTAGTTTAACGTATAAACCGAGCTTTATTTTAGTTTTAATAGAAACTAGGAAGTAAATTTAATTTTAAGAATCTTTTATATTGAAATGGTCTTATGTGTACGAGATTATTGAAAGCGAAATCTCGCACATTGCGAGAAGTGGGAAGTTATTGATAAAATATATGAAAGAGGAAGATGCCTAACGTATCCATGAGTTATATATGTAAACCGGGGCAGTGATTTTATTAAACAAATATATCAAATCTTTTTTTCACTCTTGGCTTACAGTTATATCATTTTGAAACACCGGTTCACGTGGGTCACCGTTGATAAAACACGTCGAGCCTGATCTGTATCATGATGGGTAACCTCTTGGGAATACCAGGTGCTCTAAGCTTGGATGAGCAGGTGGGGCAATGGATAAATGATCAGAATTGGATATGCATGTGGTGTAATTTATAAAGGATCAGAATTGTTAATCGGAGAGTCAAGCTCAAATTTCAATTTCAATTTGTATTCCCTTACTCGCATATACCCTTTATGAATTAATTTCTTTTCTCCCGAGTATTGTAAGACTTGTATCACTGAATTCATTATTATCTCAACCATACAAAATTTTTACGATTTAAAAATATTTCCTGGCTTTAAATAACCTGCAAATGGTTGCTAAGTCATAAAAAAAATCAATCAATCAATCAATTTAATATTTAACAGTGTATATAATAAATAAGTTATGGGACAACAACGATGTGTCTCTCAAAGTAAAGATCGACATATACAGATCAGTCGTTCTCTCAACCCTTCTCTATGTTGCTGAAACTTGAACCCTGTACGGCAAGCACATAAATCACATGCCTTTCGAATGCGCTGTCTTCGTACCATGTGTGATATAAAATGGGATGACAAGATCAAGAATAGTGCAATCCTGAAGAAACGTAAGAAATATAACAGACATTGAAAATATTCTGGCAAAGATACATCTTAGGTGGGCTGGTCATATTGTGAGAATGGATGAGCATAGGCTTTCAAAAAAGATATTATATGGACCACTACCAAACTCTAAGCGTTGATTTAGACGTCCACTCGTACGCTACAGAGACAAAATGAAACGTCTCAACTTTGATCTGAAAACCTGAAAAGCCCAAGCATCAAACCGCAAGGAGTGGCGTAAGACATGTTTCATTAAATTAAGGGTTTTTTAAGACAGTAGCAGTGATCAGCTTCGTCAAGCTCTGAAGCAGAGACGCCATCAAAATCCTGCTTTAACAAATTTCATCTGTCCCTGCCGCTTTGTCGCAGCTAGTATCAGACAATAGACCCTGCTAGCATGCATAAGTGTAAAACGAAAGGCACTACCCAAAGCTGACCCTTATTTATCGTTCACGATAGGAGAGTCCGCCATAATAAATATATAATCAATGGAAAAATATTAAAGATTATATAGCGGATTTATGAATGAAAACATCGATAACAAGAGATGTGTGAAAAACATTCCAGTGCCATCTTTTTTATAGCCAGAGATTGAATTTTTAATACAATATTCTGCAAGACGTGAGCGATCTCTGCGCATTACTATTGTTT
>CAHIKZ030000255.1:480000-505000 GCA_903632075.3 Acanthosepion pharaonis
CATAAATTTTAAGAAAAAATATTGGTTGATATGCAGCAATAAAACAAAAAAAACCAATCAAAACCAAACCTAAATTTTTAAGAAAAAATATAAATATAAATATATAAATTTTATATATATATATATATATATATATATATATATATATATATATATATATATTTAACTATCTTGAAAGTAATAAATTTTAACATATGATGATTTTGAAGGAAAATATAACACGGATATCAAAAAGTTCATTGGAATAAAAAAATATACCAGCTGAGCGCAATAAAAAATTAAAAAATATTAAGTAAAACAAACCAAACCAATCAAACCAAAAAAGGAAAATTACGTTATATATATAAAACAAATATATATATATTATATATATATTTAAACGTATTTCAATGATTTATTCAATCAAAAATCATTGAATAGGGAAAGAATATAAAAAAATAAGAAAAAAGGAAACATTGGACGAATTACGTTTAAACGTCAATGATTTATTCAATATCACATGAATATAAAATCACATTGGTTCTAAAGATTAGTGTACTTTGAAAGTCATATGAACACATTAATTTCTTATTTCCCACAGAATTCGGAGTTTTTCTATCTTAATTATATGAAGATACTTCAACCGGTCTACACTTCATCCTTCTTTAGGAATATAATTCTGAAGGTTGGTTTAGAAGTCATTCCGAATGTTTGTTTTCATCTACACAGTATAGCACCAACAGTTTCATAGAATGGAGGATCAGATTCTTCGTTTGCTTTTATTAAGAAGATAAGGGAAAAAATGTTAGCTTATATTAAACCTCCTTAGATGTTAGTAAATACGTGACAATTTCCCCAGCGAGCAAAAAGAGACGTAATGACAATCGAGCAACGAGGATCTTTTACGGAAAATGTAAAATATGGAGACGTAGGCAGGTGAACATTCTCGAACACATAATGAAAAAAAAAAAAACTAGTTTCGGAAATGTGACCCTGACAAGATATATTGATAGTAAGATGAACAGACGAAAACAGCTAATAACATACCTAATGTGCTGGAACGTCATATAAAAGAAAAGAAGATTTAGTAGTTTTATATAATTGTTAGCTACTTGATAAAAACAAAGACTGCAATGGATTTTTTTATACATGTGTTCATGGCTCGACTATGTGCGCCTGGCCAAGTGCTAAGAATGACCACGTGACCCAGGCTCTAATTTCACCATAGCCGATTTCTTAGGAAGGTGAATTCTTGATATTATCGGCCAGGGAAGGCGTTCCCAGCGTACAGAAACAAAAAAAGAGCCTGGAATCGATAATAAGGATTGAATCAAACCTTGTGAATGACGTAGACGTAATGTTCTGTGGGTGGTTCTGCTGACACAAGGTCACAGGTCATCATACCCGAGGGTTTGAGCCTACTGTCTTTGCTTAAATAGCTGATTACGTTCTCTCCCAGAAACTGCAAATATGTTCAGTTACAGTTTAAACAATAGTTACAGTTTAAACCACAAATTCTCTGTTGGTGTTGAACAAACACAAAAGTGCCTGAGTAAGAGTCCGCAAAAGGGATTGGCTAGCAGACACGTATAATAATGATTGCCAAAATGATGGAGATTAATCATTTATAATCAAGTATATTAAAATCGGTCGAAAATGTTTTCTTTACCAGGATATTTTTCTGGAAAATATTACATTTATTATTTCTAGCAACTTATAATTCATTTTCCATTTTAACTACTGATCTTTATTTTAAAAACATTTATTGTGAAATATGTCAGTGTAAAGACATTGGTTATTTCACTTGTTTTGTTCTTCACTACTAGTAAAGATTTGGTTGAGTCATAAATAGTTTCCTTTTTTATTAAATTTATTTTTTTCAAAATGGAAGTAGAAATGCATTTTATTTATTTCTATAGACGCTATTATTTGCAATGATTTGTTAACAGTTATGAGGTTGTTAGCACAGTTAAATGACCTAACATAGAAAAGACATTTAACAATGGGAAATGGCAATGTAATCGGGATGTTGTTTTATTTCAGATTTTATTTATTTCTTCATATGCCCAATGGATAAAAATGTTTTTCTTCTAAACTATGCTGAAGTTTTCGTTTTAAACATTTTGGAATATTACAGAGAATGATAACATTGCTGTAGAAGTTTCTGATTGATTAAATTTATAAGAGTATAATGTTATTGTACCAAAGTATTTCCTCCTATTTCAGTATATATATATATATATATATATATATATATATATATATATATATATATATATATATAGGTAAATATACTCGTTTCGAAAAACCTTCGAATTTTTGATTTGCCAATAATCAAATCAATCACGAAGGAAAAAAGGTTTTTAAAAAAGAAAGAGCTAGAAACATGAAAGTCTGTCGAAAAAAATCGCCAGCTTTCCTTGACGATCCGCTGAGGTGAAACCTGGGTAGGTTTGTCTGGCTCACTAGGTTTATATATATATATATATATATATATATATATATATATATATGTATGTATATATAGGCAGCATATCTTCATTCACGATGTTTGGTTGAATAATCTGGATATATTATATCTATTTATTCTTATTTTAATCCTATTAAATTAAGGAGTTGATCCGTGAATTTAATAGTATTAATATTATTATATGTACAGATAATTCGACCAAATTAAATTGAATTGATATATATATATATATATATATATATATATATATATAAAGTAAGAACAGTAAGTATGTTATCATTCTCTGTAATATTCCAATATATATCAGATTTCATTGAAAAATACATCCCTACCCCTACCAAAACGTAACTAATAACTGATACATCAAAATACAGCGATAATGAACACGCAAACTCCCCTAGTCTGGTTGAATGGATTTCTCTGTATCCTTGGAAACGTGAATTATGAATTTTTGCAGTGCCTTTAAAACCCAGTAATTTTAAAAGTTACTCCAAAATTCGCTTGAGTGAGTGTGAAATGGAATTACCATCTTTAATTTAATTACAAAATTAAATTCGGAGCTTTCAGCTTCAATTTTTGAAACATGGTTAGAACTGTGTAGCGAAAAAAAACATATTTTAAATCAATTATATATATATATATATATATATATATATATATATATATATATATATATATTTATATATATATATATATATACAAGAAATCGCAGGATAAATAAAATAGCGCAGCAGGATATAATATGACGGAGTTATGTAGTATCTATCAATAAATATACATTTTTTTCCTTACCGGTCGTAGGACTGAGAGTTTCATCCACAACGCAATCATCAGTCTCTACTCAGCACATAAAGATTGAATTATGCCTGAGGAATATATATATATATATATATATATATATATATATATATATAGTGCGTCATAAAGAACTTCCACGTATATCTCTCAGAAATAAATAACTCATACATAATGACGAGTCATTAGTTAGATGAAGATTCCATTGTTACTGATGTCTTACTATTGTGTGGGAGGTATTTTCAATGTAAATGTGTGCATACATAGATTTTCATACGCTTATGTACACGTGAATATGTTCAATCATATCTTATTTTTCGAAAGTAATGTGTTAATTGATTTATGGAAACCTATATTTGCACGTGGTGAGTCGTAAATTACAGACAATACGTAAAACTTATATCTTTCTATATGAAAACATTTTATTCATATGCACGCTAATGGGTCCGCGGGAATACATTTTAAATATATTTGTCTTTTATACATTCGTGGTAGCACACACACACACACACACACACACACACATATATATATATATATATATATATATATATATATATATATATATATATATATATATATAAAGTGTGTGTATGCATGCATGTCTGCAAGCACATGGGTTAATGCAATTAGTTTGTAAATTAGAAATGCAAGGAAAATGAAATTAATTTTCACTCTATAAGAATCTTTTTTCATCAAAATATTTGTTTGCTTAAAATTCCACATATCGTCAACGTCTATGTAATTGTCATTGTACTGATATTCAGAACGGAATTGTGTATGCACTAATTAATGTTAATGGAATATATATATATATATATATATATATATATATATATATATAAATATATATAAATATATATATACATACATACATACATACATACATACATACATACATACATACATATATATTTAACACGATATTCGACCATGCTGAAAGAACAAACGAGAAAGCAACCATGTGTATTTGAACTTATTTCCTAAATTCTATGACGGAAGAAATTTCGTTAAAAATATTATTAGTTTATCATCATCCATTTTTTCTGGGAAATGGCGGCCTAGTTAGGGTGTCAACTTTCCCGATGGCAAATGTGCTTCCTATATCAAATAAAAATGCAATAAAGAAACACACACTGACAACTGTTTTAGTAATAAATTGAATAAATACTTTAAATCATCTGCAGTTTACCAGTTACTCAGGTCTAATGTAAGATGCCATTTTCAAAGATACAAAGCTAAGAAATTCGCTGTCTGTTGAGAATTTGGAATCATCCATTTAAATGGAATTTGTTAGATGAATTGTTAGCAGAAGCAATTATTAGTAGATTCGCACAATAATCTAGTGAACACAAATGATTACTCTTAATATAGTGGACTGTATGCAGTGTTCTATTGGGCTTTTAAATTTGTTACAGTGTAAGTTGAACAGTAGACGATTTAAAAATATCAACCCATTATTCAAGATTAAAAAAATAAATACACCATTCTTTATTTACATCAGGTATCTGCTACAAGTAACATGTACATTACATGCGCACTGCAGTCACTAAGAAATAAACATATTTACACAAAAAATTTAATAGTACCCTATTTTTCCATATATATTTTTGAAAATATTATTTATTCCTCATTAAAATTAAATGATGTAGCCCCTGGCACGTAATATTTTTAAACCCAGTCCGCCACTGTTTCTTGACTGCTTTTCGTGTTTCTCTTATGAGGTGTCCTTTGCGTAAGTACGATAGTTGTAATGCTATATCTTCTATCTACCTTTTACATTCTCCGAGCAGAGATTTATGCATTTTTTTTTACTCATCGTGTTCCTCAATATTCTTTCGTTCTTCGTTCATGGCTTTACTTTCTCAAGGAGTTCCTATAATATTTTCACCTCATATTTCCTATTTTATACTCTCCTCGATGCTGATCAATCCTCGACTCTTTCCGTACTTTCTAAATAGATATTTGGCTATAATATCTTCTTCCGAACGGTTTTTCATTTTCAAAAAGAGTTCTTTCTTTATGAGTGTTCTTTAATAATAATTCTTCAGATGTCAAAGAACTACTTTGGTAGAATATTTCAAGATCCAAACACCGCAGACTTTTGAAGGTTTAGGTTTTATTCCGATTTTCTTAATGTGGAATTTTAGGTTCAGTGGTATAGACCTCAGCGCTGCAGTGATAACCAATGTTTCCACTTGATATGGCTGTATGTAATTCATTTACTTAACACAAATAAATGTAATTCATTTACTTAACACAAATAAGACGAGTAATCTTTTCACGACCGCCAATTGTATTTCCTGGCTCATGAGAATCGTTTTTTTTTTTATATATATATTTCATTTTTTTGCTATTTCTTTTAATGGAAAACATTTAGATTGACAGCCAAGACTTGCTTAAAGAAAATTTAGATATAAACATATTAAAATATTCGTTGTCGAAACGATCAAAATATACATTTAAGTGCTCCTGTTATAATAAAATTTCAAACAAAACGAACTTACATGAAGTATAAGGTTTTAGAAGAATAATGGCATCAACATTTATAATTATTATTATTTTTTATTATTATTATTATTATTATTATTATTATTATTATTATTGCTATTGTTTTCTCTTGTATACATATTTTCTTCGGGTACCAACCAGAGACATATGGTCAAAAATGGCTTCATGATACTTTCCACTGAACATTTTTGTAAAAAAAAAAATAGAAAAAAAAAAAGAAAAGTAAAATATAGTGGAAATAGGTAGATATAAATTAGGGAACCTACGATGGAAGACTTGATGTCATTTCCAATACTGTGGGGACACGTCAACCTTGCGATAGTGCAGCTGATGCCACGTGTAATATTATGATGATATGGTGATATATTTGATGCCGTCTGTAATGATCTTGGGGACTGTAAGCAATAGAATGCATATCATTCCGAACCTCTTATTTCTAAAGGTACACATGTTAATGTCGCAACGGAAGTGATTATACCTTTTGCAGTAATAATCTGCTTAGGCCCACATATCTTAAGTGACCATGGAATGCCAAGTAGTTGATTTCACGATCATCTTGCCACTCTTCGTTCTCGTAATTCGAAATACTTGTACTATTAAGTGTAGAACCATGTGAGAGAGAGGCCATACTGCTACGCCAAAAGGATACATTTATGATCATCAACCGAGAAGAAATATGTAACTCGAAAGTGAAGCTCTGTATTTACGGATTCAGTCGATTCTTAGGCAACATCGGGTCATATATATATATATATATATATATATATATATATATATATATATATATATATAGATATATATATATAGATAGATAGATAGATATGGGCAAAATAGCAGGACAGACTGGGTTCTATAGCCTTGGATGGCAACTGGTCTAGGAGAAGGACAACTCTGAATTCAAAATCTGCGGAGGGTCGTTTGGGAACCTCGTGGTATTCGGTGCACCAGGTCTCTGTATTCGTCCCTTCAAAAAGTGTGGATGGTCCTGCACGAGGCCTTCACCACTATAATCAAATCTCATGTGCCTGTGTCGGGCTGTCGGTTTCCTGGAAACTGATCTGCTTGACCCTCATAGGTCGAATCTCGACGGGAGAGTCGATTATAGATAGATAGATAGATAGATAGATAGATAGATAGATAGATAGATAGATAGATAGATAGATAGATCTGTCTCTATCTCTGGGCTGAGGCATATGATTACTTACAGTATTTATATTATTGGAATGTTATCCTCATTTTCATTGCCATATTCACAACGTTTCGGCTGTTGTATGCTCCGGCCTTATTCAGATGATTAGAATTTCGAAGCGAACCATTGGCCCAGTGGATAAAGAACCGTGTTAGAGCCAGTGACCAAAGAATTGTGAGCTAGAGCAATGGTGAACCAAAAGTTGGACAGCTAAAGCGAAATAACTGAGACATCCAGAAGAGCTATGGCACGTGGAACTATAACACTCTACCTCGGTGGACGAAATAAAGAGTTTGGTTCGAAATTCGAATCACCTGAAGAAGGCCGGATTATACAACGGCTGAAATGTTGTAAATATGGTAAGGAAGATGAGGATAACAGTTCGAATAATGTAAATAATGTAAGATAGACAGATAGATTTGAAAAGTGTCATAGATAGATACGGAATTACTGCGATAGATACATAGATTTAAAGAGTGACATATATATATATACATTTATGTATATATATATATATATATATATATATATAGATAGATAGATAGATAGATAGATAGATAGATAGATAGATAGATATGAACAGAATTTCATAGATAGATAGATGTGAACAGAATGTCATAGATAGATAGATAGATAGATAGATAGATAGATAGATAGATAGATATGAAATAACTGAGATAGATAGATAAGGATTGAGGTCATATAGCAGTTCCAGAAAATCAGTCATTGAGAGAATATGGTGTTTTTACATATCTTAGCGTAACATAGTGTCGTATTGCAAGAGAACACAAAGAAAGCCCGTTATCCTCCGACCGAAATCAAATGGTCAAACTACTGAGTATGCTGTTCTTAGGCCCTTCAACCAGCAGCATTATTAAGTCCTTCCAAGTTTTAAGAACAAGCTTCTAAATGCTGATTTCTGTAATTTAATCTTCCCTGTAATTGACTTTTGAGAACTCCAGCTAATCTGTTTTATGAAACAATGATATTTTTTGTCAAGATTACAGTCGCCTGGCGATAATGGCTACTCTATTTGTTGATTGAAGTTGTAAATCTCTTAGGCCATTGCAAGGAAATTCCTTTTCCCGTATCTTGTCATGGTTTTGTCGAAGTTGAGAGTATTTCATATAAATCTCAACGGGAATATGAAAGAAAGCGAAGAAGTCGTAAATGATTGAAAACAGATTACTACCGGAAGGAAGCTGAAAATAACATGGACTGGGCATGTGATTAACAAGGAAGTTTTAAGCAGTATAGAAACAAAATGACCGATTATACTTAGAAGTTAAAAGAGACAGTTGAAATTTATAGGGTACATAATGAAGAGAGAGGGCTTTAAAAATTCACAGGACAGATTGAAGGCAAAGCTAAAAGCATTGTATACCCTAACGAGCTTATGCAAATAGCACAAAAGGGAGTCGGAGTGATAGCAACAAGACAGAATTTAATAAGAGCTAAAAAGGATAGGGAATTTTAGCCCACGCTCTGAAATGACACGGCATGTAGCAGCAGTAGTAGTAGTAGTAGTAGTAGAAGAAGAAGAAGAAGAAGAAGAAGAAGAAGAAGAAGAAGAAGAAGAAGAAAGACAAATTTGATTGTTTCTGCTCTATCTTTCCCGACCTTATCATTCAGACTAAATATACAGTTTTTTACTGGTAGTTAAGTGGATGAAACGTGTAGAGTGATTTCTCAAGACCGGCTGATGTAACATACACCTGAAAAGGACCAAAGAGCATCTCGGCCGAAACACTGTAATAAGAAAGCAAAGACGCAAACAAAGATTTCGAATAACATAGATAATATTCTTTTTAATTTGTCAGTGTTTATTTTTGCTTTTAATCTTCACACTCTTCTTTTTCGTCCGCATCACGTTGAAACATCGGATTCCGTATAATCACCGAATTTAAGCAACGTTTAGTCTGGCCATTACCTAGATGGGTGACCTTTTGGGGATATCAAATGCTGTACACTTGGAGGTGCGTCTGTATAATGGCTCGGAATTGTTGATCGATGAGCCGAGTTCAAATTCCTATTGGGTTCGTTATATTCACTTACACGCAAATATCCTTGGGAAAGGCATGAAACCACCTCTTCTCCGCTCCCCCAGCTCCACTCAGTGATAAAAGTCGTACTAATTAGTCCATGTTAATTAGCAAGGCTTGTATGAGTAAAAACTATTATTATTTTTAAAAAAAATACGCTCTAAAATATTTTCTGGCTTTAACTAACCTGCAAAATGTTGATAAACCATAGAAAAATATATCTATCAATAAATTAATTCTTAATCTTCTTAAGCTATTTTATTTCCATTCAGTTTTTTCTTCCCTTCTCTCCTATCTCCTTCTCTTGTTCCAGTTATATATATATATATATATATATATATATATATATAATTGCTTTTTTTTCCTGCTCTCATACCTGTACTTTTTTATCCTGTACGGCCGCTTCCTGTCGGAACCTTTTAACTCAATATAAACATTTACTTTCTACGGTGGAGTAATGGATAGCGGCTCGGATTGAGGAATCGGAAAGCCGAGTTTGAATCTATTACATTGACTTACGTGCTAATACCATTGGGAAACGTCTGAATCCTCTTCCTTTACTCCTCCCACCCCCAGCTATTCGTAAATAGTAGGACAGGCCGAGTTCTCTAATTTTGGATGGCAACTGGTCAACCACAGAAAGAAATGGCAATCTACTGAGGGAAAAAAAAATCGTCAGTCATCTATCGAAAGATACATGATCGCCTAAGCGTGTATCACATATGGCACATCATTGACTGACTTTCTACCTCAAATCTGATGCAATCACAGAACCTCTCTCTTCAATCTCATATAAAATCGGGTTTACAAATCCAATTTTCTATCAGTCCAGAAATTATATGGCTAATGAAAGACTGAAAACATTCAAGTAACATTTTTTTTTTACATTGAAGGTTCCCATTACAACTATGGTTTCGTCTGTGTCTTTCAAATCACCAACAGAAAGCATGAATAATACGATAGACAAGAGATTTCTAATAATCTAGCCAATCTCATTTATAAGAAGATGACTGGTTCCCAGCAGAGATAGCCCTTAATTTACCGATATTTGCGATATTAAAGGGAGATTCTGTCTGTCGTGACAGCAAAAGATAAGCAAGCTTGATTGACCTACAAGTATTAAGGCGACAGACCGTTTCTAACAGGGCCGGTATTAATGGTGTTGAGTGTCTGACATTATCAGCAAATAGTTTTCATTTTTTTTCCGTTTCATGTACAACCAGAGATGAAAGATCTCGATAGAGAGGGGCAAACCGAGGAAAGGATATAATTCTTTTTTCTCACGTGCGTGTTCTAATCAAGTCTTATTATTAATATCTTCTTTCGCACGATCTTCCTTTTCAACTTCAGATCTCGCATTATGGCTAATGTTAATGGTAATATTAGCCGTTTCCTTATGACGAAAATTTCTGCTTTCATAGACCTATCAACTTGTCCTCCCGCCGACTGAAATTTATAAAACCTTTCTCTGGAATCACTTTTTTCAGAAAAAGAGATCTCTACTGTCTAATAACAGTTGTCGTTCTTGTTAGTACTGATAGCGGATTTATTCCTAATCTTTTAATTGAAGTGAGTAATGTGGAACATCAACAACGTGTATTATTTCTCTTCAAGTTACTGATGCACTTCATTTTAGTTTGTTGCCGGTGACGAAAGTAAAAAAATTGATGTGCTTTCTATTATTTGACAGAGTTCTTTACTTGTGATTCTATAGCGCCAGTCCACAGGTTTTGAAGTAGGGGGATGTCCTCGCTAAGGCTTAAAGGATTAAGTCGTTCGAAGACAATTTTGCTGATCTCCCTCAAGTTGTACGTCCTCAGAGAGCACCTTTTGCCGAATATTTGCAGTGACTATCAACGCAGACTCTGGATATTTTGCTTTATTATTATTATTATTATTATTATTATTATTTCGATTTCTCTTGTATACACACTTCCTTTCGGATCCCAAAAAGACACCTAATCTCCTGCTATACTGTAAACATGTGTGATGACGACACCGCAGTTTAAAGATGGACGTTCGAAAATGAAGATGACCAGAGCCTAAGGCTAATCTCTTCTCTGACCTAACCCTCACAGTTCAAATCAGGAATAACTTGTCTTGTATCATCCAATACCACTAAATCCAAGGATACCCGTCTATTAGGCAGGTAGCCAATCCATATTGCAGGCGCTCGCTCAGGCATATTTGTGTCTGTTCAACACCCACAGACCTAACCTGTGCTTAATACTGCAACTTTGCTGAACAGACTTTAGTTACAGTCTCTCTCTCTCTGTCTGTCTGTCTGTCTCTCTCTCTCTCTCTCTCTCTCTCTATATATATATATATATATATATATATATATATATATAGAGAGAGAGAGAGAGAGGGAAATATAGAGATAGATAGATAGATAGATAGATAGATAGATAGATAGATAGATATTGATTAGGCAGCAACATTTCATTTATATGAGCTTGATTAAAGACAAATGAAAATCCTTTGTTTCCGATCTTTAAATTTTTCGGATCATCGTTTTCCGGTACATAGATATGAATTTCTCAATGTTCAATGTCACTTGCCCGATTGCAAAATGCTTCCATTGTAATAATAATAGTAATGACAATAATAATTCAAACGATACATACATTGGTTTCACTATGAATACTTTATTACACAGTTTAACGTATCATTTATCTAATGGCTCAATTTAATTACATAACACCAATCGAAAAGAAAAAGAATGAAAACGGACAAAAAACACAAAAACAAATCCAACAAATCTTCACCAACAGCTTAAAGGTGCTATATTATATAAACTGTGAAAACGACTCCAAATACTATAAGCATTAACCATAAAACCCTAGCACACTAACATTAATAAAGTGATATCATATTTAGGAACTAACATACTACATATAGTTCATTAGTTCAGGCATTGGACAATTTATATCTCAATATGTATCGGAGTCCAAGAAGATTCTTTTCTGCACTGTTTTTCTCGCGTTTGAAGAGTACACAGACGCAGACGTTCGCTTCAAATACTTATTAAACTGCTAATCATTTTCTCTTGTTTCGCATCTCTTTCTGACTACTCTACACCTCAGAATAAGGCGGAGCTGATCTAAAATTTAGAACAGAGAGTTGAACTATGTCTACTATTACTACATTTATGAGAGATCCTCTTTTCTTACTCTTCTGGTATATCTATACTATTATTATGATCATTAGTATGAATAAAAGTTAATTTGTTCCATCATGAATAAGACTAATAGCTGCACAATTGTCTGTCATTCTGGGCTGGGGGGCAGTTCCACTTTCAGACCGAGAAACCGAATAGTAAGATTAACTGAGAAGGAATTAGAGAAAACAAGCAGAAGAAGATGCAAAGGGAAAAAAGTAAACGATAAAGAAATATAATAACCAAATGAAAGACAGAAATATAAACATAGATAGATAGATAGATAGATAGATAGATAGATAGTTTTGAGCCAACTGAAGGATAGATAGATAGATAGATAGATAGATAGATAGATAGATAGAAAGATAGATAGATAGAAAGATGCGATCAGACTGAAGAATAGATAGATAGATAGATAGATAGATAGATAGATAGATGCGAGCAGACTGAAGAATAGATCGATAGTTAGATAGATAGATAGATAGATAGATAGATGCGAGCAGACTGAAGAATAGATCGATAGTTAGATAGATAGATAGATAGATAGTTTTGAGCCAACTGAAGGATAGATAGATAGATAGATAGATAGATAGATAGATAGATAGATAGATAGATAGATAGATAGATGGATGTGAGCAGACTGAAGGATAGATAGATAGATAGATAGATAGATAGATAGATAGATAGATAGATAGATAGATAGATGCGAGCAGACTGAAGAATAGATAGATAGATAGATAGATAGATAGATAGATATTTTTGAGCAAACTGAAGGATAGATAGATAGATAGATAGATAGATTTGAGAAAACTGAAGGATAGATAGATAGTTTTCAACTGACTGAAGGATAGATAGATAGATAGATAGATAGATAGATAGATAGATAGATAGATAGATAGATAGATAGATAGATATGTGCAGACTATGGGATAGATAGAAACAAATAAAAATGCATTCAACTACTATGCAATATCACTCAGTATGGTGGTGAATGCTGGCTATTTTCTACTCAGACGAAGCTTACATTTGAGATGTGGTCCTGATGAAGGATGCTGAGGATACCATGGATGGAGCATTGCCTCTTCCTTTATTGCATCTGTTTTTGTTCAATGTTTGTATATCATTTAGATAGAATACATAGACGAGCAAGGAATATTCAAAATGAATCAAGAAGACAGTTAACTCCTACTGCAATAGATGTTATGATATATTAGATCCTTTTTTGTTGTTGACAACCTGAGGAATTCCCACTGTTCCAATTAGTTATTATTATTGTATTTCTGTACATTTTTGCGTTCTCCATATTTCCAAAAGAAATGAAGAAAAAAAAAACCTTAAATGTTCAAATGCTTTTATTTTTCTCAGTAAATGTGCTCTTCGTAATTTTTTTTCATTCAGCATTCAGACACTTTATAATAGCCATTAATTAATGCCCCATGTGTTATTTCCTTTTTGCATTTCTCAGTAATCTTGCCAAGTAAAGTGATTCCAAGTTCGTTTCAGACACGCATGCGCGATTACTCTCTGCGTCTTCTACGTAGCATTCTGAACGTCAGAACGTTTTGTTTGTTAAGGGCATATCAGACGGATTTTAATTTTAGCAATTATTATTATATAATTCTCAGACAGATACCGTTACTAATTCCTGATCAGGAGAGTTAAGGGTGTGCGTGATAAAAGTCTCTGACCCTAGATAATAAAAAAAACTCTAACGGTCGGAAAATAGTAGAGACGAATTGATGAAAATTTATATGAATAATTATAATCATTATATTCACTTATTTTATTAAATAATTATCTGGGAGGTGTTATAAACTTTGAGACCGAAATCCAAAGATTCATTGGAATGGGAAAGGATCAACATTAAGAAATAGGAAAATTTCATTAGAAACAAAGAAAGCCGTATTCAACTGCGATGTAATATCAGTGCCACGATATGACAGTGATGGATATTTTCTGTACAGATGAAGATATTTGAAACCACAGAAATTCTACAGAAGGGTGCTACTGAGGATACGTTGGACGGATCATGTGAGCAACAAGGGAGATTTAAGACACATTGGAACAAAAAATGACTCATACTTAGAATTAGAGTGTTTTTGTTTGTTTTTTTTTAGCGGCATATCAAACTCTATGTGTTATTTATGGCCAAAATCTAAATATTTTGTACGCAATTTTATTTTTGTCTTTTTGGAGGTAATAATGATTTACTGACACAAGTTTTAAAAATCAAACCATATCTGAGGGGAAATGGTGGATTCATGCCTTTCCCAAAGTTATTTTTGCGTATAAATGAAGATAACGAACCCAACGGCTCCGTTCTCCAATTAACAATTCCGATCCATTATATATTACATCACCCGTACGTCCAAGCTTCCAGCACCTAGTATTCCTAAGGGGTCACCCATCTAAGCACTGATCAGACTCAACGTTGCTTAACTTTGGTAATTGAGAGGGCAGTCTAGATAACAAGCTTTTGAAAATGAATGGCAGAAGAGGGATTGGGATCGGTAGTATGGTAACAACCTTTTATTAGATGTAAAAATAATAGGAAGATGTGGAGACCCATTGTCGCTCACGTCCTAATGGAACAGAGCACATAACTGAAAAATTGTTGAAATCTTCGAACAAGAATTCGAGAAAAGTGTCATGGTACTGAATGATTTTTAATTCTAAAATATTATGGTTTCATTATAGTAGTTGTACAAGATCGATTTTTCATCAGATTCTAATGTTCGATCAAGAAAATGGCTAAAATAAAACAAACAAGAAGAAAACCAAACCTCAATTTCAATATTGGAAATTTTCTTCCAATCTCCAGTTAGTTCATATAGTTATCATTTTCCATGTTTACTTTCTAATTCTTCATAAATTGCATGCAAATATTAAAAAAGAATTTCATAATTTAGAAAGTCCTTTTTATAACAGATTGAGTAAGATTCTCTTCTACTAACTTTTTCACTGTATCATTCACAAGAGTGTCAGAATCACATCTCCCTATTTGGACTACAAAATACAACAGCGTACTCTACATTCTAATGTAATAGCTTCGCCACTTGTTTACCTATTGTTACACGCAGTTTGAGATTCACTGTCACCAGTTTTCAATTCTTGAAAGAAAATTTTGTTGGACTCTTCAGACGCTTAAGTTCGTTAAAAACCCACTCGATTGTCAAGATAACATTTCATCACTAAAATTATTGTTCCAAAATGGTCCATTTAAATGATCATGAAAACTTAACAATTTCGATATAAAACATACTCGCCGAGAATACAAATTTTATAGGCACCTCTAACTGTAGAAATCCATCGAAAAAATAATTGATCAATTAAAATAAAATCCATAAAAACAACAAATACGAACACAGCTATGATATACTGGTCATATTCGGGGATAAAATATATCACTACCTCCCAGCAACTATCACTTCTTATCTGTGAAAAAATACACACCGTAAACCTATATAAATACAATTCATTACACACAATATACAAATTAATGTTGAGTATTGGAGGCACGGGTGGAGTAAGCGTTATCATCTCTAAATGTGTATTACTGCTTGCTTATGATTCGTTCACTTTGTGTTAATGCCCTGGGAAAAGGTATGAACACTTCTTCGTTCCGATGTAGGGTTAAATGACAGGTCAGATTTGGTTCTTTTACCTTGAAGTCATAGGGAGTCTAAGAGAAGGGAAACACTGAATTCAAAACCTGCTTGAAGGAAGAAAGGCTCTATTACGCTACGTTACTGACACGCCACTGCTGTGTTTTTTATACTCCATGGGGACCGCGATCTTTCGATTATGCTGCAAAAGTAATAGCTAATAGGGACAGGTGTGTAACTGCTATGGGCACGGAAATTGGAGTCAGCGAGACGAGTTCAAATTTCAGCCTAATTAGTTGCATTCACTTTTGCACCAATGTGCTTGGAAAAGACATGGATTCATCACATATTGCTTCAGGTATGGTTTAAATATTATTTCTATACGTGACTCTGTAGCCTTGGATGTCATCCAGTCTAAAAGTAGTAAAATTCTGGATTCTAAACAATGACAATATGAAATTATCCAACATTTATTTCATGGCAATTTTCAGATAATAAATGAAAGGAAACTTCGGCGAGCTCTGATCGCCTACGTCAGGGATTCCTAAAGCTTTTGGGGTTGCCGCCCATTCCGTACCAAAATAAAACCCTAACACCACCCACAAATGTATAGTCAAGCTTTGAGTGGATTTTTTTGATGCTAGTATTGCATGTCAAATTAGTATCTTAGTAATTCCCATAATAATTGTTATATAAATGATATACACTGCAAAGAGAAGCCAAGATCACCTTGTGTATGTGTGATGTATGCTATAGTTCAGGTGTGACACTGTCACCCTCTGGCTGCGAATCTTTTTCTCACCCTATAGATCGTTCCACAGCTCTCAGTGCAGGTACCGACCAATTTAGGAAACAATGGTCTACGTTAACGATTAAAATGGTATTTAAAATTAAATATTATAATTCCCCGACACGTCTGTATGGAAGGGCAAAAACTGAACAATACACGCGGCCAATGACATAGACGTCAGAGTTTACCGATGAATATTATGGTGCAGTTGATTTAACCAATTTATACCAATGCTACTAATAACGATTACTAAATATGTCGTCTTTGCTTTTTTTTTCCATCTCTTTTTTTCAGTACATTATTTTTAGCAACTCCATAAAGGTATCAATTTTCTGAACGTGGAAGAATATATTCCTGAAAGTATCTATAGAATATTTTAGTTGTATTTAAAAAAAGATTCCTTATATAGTTTATACATTCAAAAATGGTCATCAAATTCTTAAAATATAGAGTTAAAATAGAGGCTGGATTCATTCTTCCTCGGAGAACACAAGTGAGAGGATGTAAAAAAAAATAGATGTCTGTGAATGAGAGAGAGAGAATGAAGAGAGAGAGAGAGAATGAGAGAGAGAGAGAGAGAGAAACTGAGGAGATGGAAAATTTAGGGAAAAACAGATCTTTTTATAGCATTTACTTATGGCATGTTTCCCTGCCCATGATCACATAATGACAGCTATACAAACCAGATGCGAAAATAAATACTAGTCACAGATTTGAATCAAGAGTAATTTCTTTTCGCTGTATTCGTAGTTTCTGTCTGTCTGTCTGTCTGTCTGTCTGTCTGTCTCTCTCTCTCTCATCATCTCGCAGTTAATGGTTAGAATTATTATTACCACTCACCGCAAAAATGTCTACAGTGTAAATTTTCAGTCTCGTACAAATTAAATGTTGGAAACGTAACGGGAGACAGAATTTTGAATGTCCTTGCACGTCACTTATTTAATTTCTCTTTTCTAGTAGATATTTTTTTAAAAAAGAAAACTGGTTGGTCAAGGCTGATAGTGGCCGTAACAGCTTATTTTATTGACAGCTATTTGAACGCGGACGGTCAGCACATCTTAACCAATTTAACTTAATTTTTCGACAAATATCGTGGCAGGAGTTTTTTTTTTTATAAACTCAGATAAAAGAACCGAGCTCGGCGTTAGAGGTTATTTTTTTTTATAAATTTAATAATTCTAAGTGAAATTTGATCGAGTTTTGCCAATTCCGTTTTCCGGGCTAATACGCGAGAGCAATGTTTCATGTAAAAAAAAATCATCTAACTCATTGACTCCTTAAATGGGAAAATATATTGCTGAAGAACATGAGATGAAAAAATGACATAAAGACCACTTGAAATCAATGCATTAAGGAGTGGTTTGGAGAAGGGTTATTACTAACAATCAAGCCATCTAGATGATCGAAAAGGTTTTATTTTTGCAACAGGGGAGTAAGCACTTACAAAGTCACAAATAGATGGCGCCCAGTAACATATGAATTCAATATATATATATATATATATATATATATATATATATATAATTGAAGACAACACTTAGAGGCGACAGTCTGTTTCATGCTTTTTATGCAATCGTCAGGCCTGACGATTGCATCTAGCATGAAACACACTGTCGCCTCTAAGTGTTGACTTCTATGTTCACTTTTATATTTACACACGCTCTATTTCTGATATTGAGCACTTTATCCCATAAATATAGCACATCTTAAAACTATATTCCTTCATATATATATATATATATATATATATATATATTTATACATATATTTATATATATATATGCGTCTGTGTGTGTGTATTTAGGCAGCAAGTTCTCTTTTAGGCATGTCTGATTGAATAAATTACAGACATTATGTCTGCTAATTTTTAATAAAATCCGTACATACTCACCAATAACCTTCCGAATATTGATTTTAAAGGATGAAATATATGTGCTGTAGCTGCTCAAATTTCTTTTTTTCAAATGTTCATTTCCCAAGTACTTTCGATCTTCTTCCATGATCATCTTCAGAAGTGCAAGTGGTACAAAATGCGTGCGTGACCATGACAGTATAACAGAGGAAAAAAAATTCATAATGAACGCTCAGCACATTGTCAACCATTTTGCATTTAAAAACATAATGAAAAAATTACAGTAATGGATAACAATGCACAACAATATGTGTGTGCGTGTGTGTGCGTGCGTGTATAAATTTGTAAACGGTATGCTGTACTGACTGCCATTCGCACCGAAAGCTCCAGTACGAACATTTCAGAGTGCTTAAGTGCCAATCCGAGGACAATGCAGAGGACTCAGAAAGAGTTGGATGAGTCTAATAGTGATTACGAAGGTACGGCATCTCGGAAATCTCATTCCGATCGTTCTGATAAGAAAAGAAGTCTCGAATTTGTTTGTGAGAGCATCAGACTCAACACGTATTCCTACATTAATTGTCTTGAGGTGGTTGTACTGACCTGGGTCATGATGGTAGCTGCCGAATGACCTATTATCTGACAACAGGATTCTGAACCATGCCACATATGAAAGAGAAGCCAGTCGTGGCTGTCGAACAATTTCTGGAAGCACATAACCCCTTAAATCTGACCACCTAATTCCCCTAGACTGTGACACTCATGATTATTATTTGTGGGGTGCATTTGAGCGAGAGAGCACCAAAACCCCTCGTAACAAAAAAAAAAATATGAACTGAAAGCAAGGATTATGGCATCATTCATCAACTGAAACAAGGAGACCGTCCAGAAGAGTTGCAGGAGATTACAAAGTCGTCTTGAGGTTGTGGTTGGAGCCAATGGCGATCACATGGAACAAATTTACTCTTTAGTATTTCAAGATAGTTATGTGTAAGTAAATATATAAGTGAAAACGAGCTATTAATAGTTTTATTCAATTCTACGTAATTTATACGACAATTTATCAATCGCGCCATTTATGTGTATAGCTCTGTGTGTGTGCGTGTGTGTGTGTGTCTGTGTGTGTGTGTGTGTGTGTTTGAAGAACGGAAGAACACACACACACACAAACACACACACATATATATATATATATGATAAAAAATATAGTTTTAAGGTATGCTATTTATATGGCCCGAATATCAGGGATAGAGCTTATATAAGTATAAATCCATGATTGCTAAGTCCAGTTACAAAGATGTTTACATTTTTGTGAATAACATACAAAGAGCAACTGTCAGAAAATGAACAGCCCATTATGTTCTTTCTATGGTTGAGCAATACTGTATGTGGAGTCGATTGGTGGGTGCGTGAACTGGAAGAAAATACACTCTTATAAGATATAATTCTAAAATCGGTGTATCTTCATGAAAAAATAAAACCACTATCGGAATTGCATAAGTAAATATTTTTATATATAATGTTACATTATTTTTATCTTTTTGCGTAAAGAAGGCTGTATTGTTATGTGATATCCGCCCTTTTGGAATGAAATATTGAGCAATCTCACCAGGGATGAGGACACAAACTAGAAGCAGCAGAAACGTGATTCTACAGAAAGATAGTGAGAATTCCATGGACGGTGCGAGTAAGCAACAATGAAGTCTTAAAGACAATGGCAGAAACGCTTGTACTCGAAATCAGGAAAAGAGAGGTAAAATTACTTGGATACATAGTGGTTTGGGAAGCTTAACCTGCCCGGGGCGAATTGAGAGAAACAGATTTAGGAGAAGTCATCGAGCCACTCACAAGAGGAGCTTGTGTGAACTGATACCGGAATGGGGACGGCTTTAGCAAAGGGAGAATACTACCCCACATGAGATAGAAAGTTGACAGCCATGATCCCTCCACTAGATAGAAAGTTGTACAGATCTATAATCGCCAAAAGACCCATAGAAAAAGATTATTGAGTATATTTTAAAATAAATATAATGGTTTATCCAGAATAAAATTTATTCTTAGCTCGACGGGAATTATCAAAACGCCTAACTAAACACTAGCTTAGATTCGAAACGTTGTTGAATGTCATTCTTTAACAGAGAACCTTCAGAACCAGATTTCATGTTAGCGTTATCCGTGGTTGTACAAAGTAACATTAGTTGTAGCGACGATGTTGTCAGGATATGTAGATGTGATTTTGCAGAGTGCCTAAGGCCGGCGTCTTTTGTCATCATCTAAATGATAACATCAGTTGCTGAATCACGATTTCAATCTCTTCAAAGTTTCTGCATAGTAAAAGTCAGCTTTGATTGATTTTCTTCCGCCTTCTTTGCTGTTTTTATTTTTATTATTTATTTATTTATTTATTTTTTGGTTTCATTTGCCACATTCTTCCTCCAATTCTCTGCTCCTTCTTTTTCTTCAGTTTTTTAAAATATATATATATATATTTTTTTTTTCTTTTAACATTGCATATATTATTTCTCACATTTGGTTCTCTTTCCCAGTTTGTAATGTCTCATTCTTTGCATCCATCTTTCCTTTTTTCTTCAAATTACTTACTTTATTTCTTTGCTATTTACTATATTTTTCTGGGACTTTTTTCTCATTTTTCTGTTCCAGAAATATTTCGTTGTTTGTTCCTTTTTTGTAACATTTTTCACAACTTCATTGTAAGCAGAAGGAGAATTAAAATTGCTTATGAAAAATGAACAAACTTTTTTAAAGTGATGTATATATACACGCACGCGCACACGCACACACACACACACATACACACACACACACACACACACACACACACATATATATATATATATATATATATATATATATATATATATATATATATTTTAAATAAAAACAGACCACTTTAAGGTTCCATGTAATAAATTATTTCACCACTGCCCTTTCAAAGGACTGCGGATCATCAGACTTTACTTCCAAACAAAAAATGAAAAGAAAATTTAACATTTTTGACGGGCAGTATCAAACATATGTAAATTAACGAAGTGAGGAAGTGAGGGAGGGGAGAGAGAAGACACGTAAAACAAAATAACAGCGTCTGTTTCTAGCCTTTTTTTTACAAAGAAAATTAGTGACACTTTCTCTCATAACTTCCTTCTCTCTTTTTCTCTCTATGGGTTTTTTCTTCTCTACCCCTTCGATATCAATGTATAACTTCCGTTAAGTTAACCGTTTAAATGTGTCAATGTCTGCTAACTCACTCATGTCTTCTCTCCCCCCCCACCATCACTTCCTCACTTCGTTAATTTACATATGTTTAATACGGCCCGTCAAAAATGTGTAATTTTCGTTTCATTTTTTGTTTGGAAGTAAAGTCTGATGATCCGCAGTCCTTTTAAAAGGGCTGTGGTAAAATAATTTATTACATGGAACCTTAAAGTGGTCTGTTTTTATTTAAATTATTTGCTCTGGATTTACATTGAGCTCTCTGGATTTTATCCTCCTTAGGTTTACCCATATGGATTACCTAGTTTTTCATAATCTATATATATATATATATATATATATATATATATACTACTTTGTAAATTATTATTATTGCACAAATATTATTATTGTATATAGTATTTCTTCTTATTATTGCCTAGATTATCCTTCCTATTACTATTGCGTAAATTATTTTATCTAATTATTATAGTATAGCTCATTGTTTCTCATTATTTTATATTATTGCTCCCTATTATTATTATTATTGCATAAATTATTTATTCTTATTATTATAGTATAGATATTTGCTTCTCATCATTGATATTATTGCATATATTATTTCTCACTATTATTATTATTGCATATATGTTCCATTAAGATTATATATAAGGATGTTTCATTAAGACGGATCAAAGTCAGTAGTAAATAAGTCAGTTTTATTGGTGAAATTTTATTTATTTCTCTGTTGGATCATTTTATTTAAGTCATGGCAATTATGTGTAAAAAATAATATCGCCCAAATGTCCGCTAAATCTGAAAGAAAAAGAAAAAAATCATTAGACGCTTAAATTTAATTCATATTAAAATCGATCCAAGTTATTGGAACACCCTTTATTATTTATTCTTTTACTTACAATTACATAGATTATATATTATTATTATTATTATTATTATTATTATTATTATTATTATTTACAGATTATTTCTTTTCTTTGACTTTCCCAATTCGTAATTTCTTAATATTTTTCTTTGATCCAATCTTCTCTCTTTTCCTCGCCTCTGCCAATTTCTTCCTTTCGTATTTTAATTATTTTAGTTTTAGTTTTATTTTTGTAGTCTAATTTCTTTGTTCCAGAATTCTTTCGTTTTTGCATTTTCTTTATAACCTATTCAACCTCATCATTCATAGAAGTGAACAAAAATTACTTGCGCTAAAGAAATAACAAAGGGAAAATAAAATTTCCTCATATTCTATTTCACAGAAGAACTGGAAGAAATACGAAACAACTGAAATTTTATATTTAATATTCATTTCTCTCTTTTTATCCGAAGAAGACTTCAAGCAATTTTAAGAGGATCATGCATAATTTTATTTTTAGAATCAAAATATGAACAATTTAATAAATCTTCTGTGAACTTAATTCTAATGCTTATTCGAATAATTTCATATTAAGTCTTATGGACACAAGAACATATTTAAAATTTAACTTAATTTTAACTTAATTTTAAATCTTCACCAAATAAATTAATTTAATTGCTCTATAAGAAAGATTAGAAACAAAATTTAATTTTAATTATTTTTCTTAAGATAAATAGAACTTCAATAACTTTAGAATGTACAGTTTGTGTAATGGCTCGGAAGGAAAAATTGGCGACGTAAATTCGAATTCGAAATTCGTTAAATTTATTTTCTCAATAATACGTCTAGAAAAGTTATGAATCATTCTCTTTTCACCCAAACTAAGGTTTAAACAGTGGGACATATTGTGCATACTCCCTGTGACTGGCAACAATCTAGGAGAAGGAAAACTTAATATAAAACCATATGTAGTACCGTAAAAGCATGTACTATAACAGCAAATGAAAGTTGGTGTTCAGGCTGACACGATAATCGCAACTGCGTTCGATGTGAGAGACATAAGTAATTTTAATGTTTTCTTTTACTTCTTTGTTGTTTTTACAACTCCTCTTCCGTTATTCTTCTTCTACGCCACCATTCTTTAATAATTTTTTAACAACCATACGATGGTGCATTTTTCTTTTTGTTTTTTGTATACTACTTGCATTTCTTTCATTGTTGTTCGTTTACGTCGTTTAAGTATTTTCTGTCTCGACTGTGTCGAATCAACTAATGCCGCTTAAATGAACAAAAAAACAAAAAAAAAAGAAACATGACAAGACATGTATCTCGGCTTTACTCTCTTTTATGCTAAAATGACGCCATGTCAAAGTATATTAGATCGCTCCTTACCAGATTCATTCATTCGGATATAGCAATTATTTGAAGTACACGTAAGGACAGCCAAGTAAGATGTGCACTGTTGGAAAGATTTGTTAAATGCCTGGTTCCTTCCTCAATAAATCTAAATCGATGGCTTATGAATCTCTATCGGCTATAAATCTCGAGGGAATCGAAGATTTTGCAAGCACGTGAATCAAGCCAACCTTTACACAATCAAACATCTCACTTCTTGCTTGTGAAACTTTACCTTGGCTTCTTGCTTTCCAGTCAAGTTAGATCTTCAAATATTTAAATCCAGGGCCAATTGTTATCTTCTGTCTTCTTATTTCCTGTCCTTTATTGTTCTCTCACCTTAATATTTTTTTAATATTTCATATATTCTTTGACACTTGTGTCTTAGTGGCTTTATTGCCTTCCTTGGAGTGAAATGATTAAAAAATTGACGAACAATATAGGTAAATTAAAATCCACCTTCTTAATATCATATCATAACCTTCCGGACAAAGTTTGAAATTATTAAACGATATTTTACAAGATTAGCATGTTGCATATTGCTTTAAGCATTAGATAAACTAATCTTTCTGTATTCTATGTTCGTTGCCAAGAAAAAGATGTCAGGTCTGAATCGAAATTAATGTAAGTATAGAACATTTATTCTAAAAGAAGTTGCTCTGTGGTGTCCCACGTGTGCAATAGCATTGCTCCAGATGATACTGAAATAGACTTTGCACTCGGTGTCACATCTGAGCAATGAAGAGACCTGGTGCATCAATGAGATAACCTGGTTAGTATCTTCCGATCTATCAGCCGCAGATTCGAACGTCACAGAATGTCAGTGGGTCCCACCGATAGTCTACTCAGCCGGATTTACGCTGTGCACAAGGTGGACAATAGATATATAAGCTTGCTACAAATCAAGAAAAAGACAGATTCTTAAACCCATGCAGGAAGAAGAAAACACATTCGTAAAAAAAAATAAAAGACATATCATAGACAGGTCGATATTATTTTTCGAAATCCGGGGTTGCAAGAACGATATATCTATATGAGAGAGAGAGAGAGAGAGTTATTCTCGTGTTCGGATTAGTTTGTACAATGATAACATTACATATTCATACAAATTGATTGCAATCATGTAGACGCAAATACGAC
>CAHIKZ030000255.1:510000-527500 GCA_903632075.3 Acanthosepion pharaonis
TTTTGTTTTGTTTTATTTATTCATTTACTGGGCTGCTCGAGGTAAGTCAGAAGAGAGATCAGCTGCACAGATCTGGATATCTCGGGCAGGGTTTTTCAAACTTATTTTACTGTGACCCACAACAAGAACCACATTTTGCATTTCGACGCATTATACCTACGTGTAATAAATCGAAGACAAATTCTCTTCACGTGATTCATTTATTTAGCATCGGCAATTTATATGTATTTTTCTTATGATCTGCATATATTGGAATTGCATGTATGACAATTGGAAAAATTCTTAGTTCTTGCTGATGCGTTTCGTCTTCCAAATTAAGGATTTTTTCTAATTGTCATTTTTAAACAGATTTGTCTTTATTTTCAGAATTATTTCTGAGAAATTGAACTATAATTGCATGTATCTATTTGCTTGTATCTATTTGAATGCATATGAAATTATTACTTTTAGAAAAACAAATTTATGTACCGGTGATCGATTTTGATATTGAGTCGGGAAATTCGCTTTTAAGCCTGACTTCAAATGCAACTGAAACGTTCAACAAACTTACCAAACGCAGGACACGAAGACGAACGCAATGCAAACATTCGTAGATAAGTTTAGGCGCGAGGTCGCTTTGTGAGAGAGAACTGACGGCACTCACTCCGCAATAATGTTTGACGAACATGATACATAAACTCAATGAGAACAGACTATATATATATATATATATATATATATATATATATATATATATATATATATATATATATATATATATATTTTGGGTGAAGAGGATTTCTAATGTTTCTAAGGATAGCTGCTACCCTACGCGCACTCCACCTCTATCTGAAGAATATTGGAACAGCTCTATACCAAGATTTGGGCAAATCATCATGTAGATTTCTCTTGGTAGGAATAAATTAGCATATTTAGATAAATTTTAAACCATAGAACTCTATAGATTTCTAGAAGAGTATTTAATAATAGAAAAGGATTTACACAATTTACAATGTTCAAACGGTTGATTTTTCACGATGTTTCGGCTGTTGTACACCTCGGCCTTCTTCAGATGACCGGAATTTCGGACCATGCCCTTTATTTTGCCCACACGGGTAGATTGTTCTAGTTCTATGTGCCATGCCTCTTCCGGTGATTTAAGTATCAGTTTTTTTTTCCATTTAACATATCTCTCCAAGTTTTTGTTCGCCTCTGCTTGTAGTCAGGTATTGAACTCACAACCCTTTAGGCCAAGTCACAGGATTTCTTCAACCAACGTTTTTTATCCACAAAGCAATAGTGCCCGTGAGCTATGGTAGCAGAATCAGTGTATGAATTTTTGGGACTTATAAACTTAATCCCTTTTTTACTAGAGCACATATTACAATTTGTTGTTATTGTTTTTCGCTCGAAATTCTTATTACAGGTTCCCATATTGTATTTTTATGCTTCGTCAGCTTTGGAAAATTTTGTGGCTTAGCATATATGCTGATTCCTTAAGTTTTCATATTTTCCAGTGATATTCTCTATCTCTTATTTCAACCTCATCCCACAGGATCTCTCTTTCTTCCTCCATATATTGTCAGCCATGCCTGTTATCTATTTCCCCTTCTGTTACGTCTGTAGATTATTCCTGAAGTCTTTTTTTTAAAGGTACGCCCTTTTTTCTCATTTATGTTTCTTACCATAGCTGGATGGAATGGTGAACTCACAGTCCTTAAACATTGTTCTTCCCGCTCATTAGTAATGTTTCTATTCCGAATTCTTCCACACACAGTAACCCATTGTGTCTTAGAGGCTCTACTGCCTTGCATGGATCGAAACCAATTAACGAATTATATAGTTTATAGCAGCAGAATAGGTTGGAGGATATTGTGATTGACAAACTGAAAGACATGATAAGGAGAAGAAAAATCCGAACGCATATTGTAATATCCAAAGATGGCTTCCAAAAAGAGAGTATTAAGATAGAGGAAAATGCAATTAAAAGTAAAGAAAATAATTATGAAGTGTTATGGCATAAATAATCTCGTAGGTGGACGTGAGGACGCTATTATGGAAATGATGAAAATTGAAGCCACTGAAGGGGGAATTTCTTGATAAGAACATGGGCGCAACATGTGAGGAAACGGGGAAGTTGTGATTAAAATGGAAAGGAAAACGTCACTCCACTCACAATCAGAAACAGACATGTTCAATTTCTAGACAGGTGAAATTACTGGGACACATAATGAAGAATGCCATGTAAAATAAACACGCAGGGAGATGGCTACTTCAACATCTAACGCCTCCGTCTGAAATCTGAAATTTTATTTAATAATTATTTACCATTATTTCTCACCAAGTAGATAAGAAACGTTTGCCTATTGTCCGGTTCACACTTCTCTCTGGTCTTTTGAGAAGGAGTAGAGGCCCTTTGATTCCATTTTAAGATTGGGCTTCTAGTTCTTCCTGAACTCTGAAAATCTCGGCGTAGATATGTTCGACTATCGCCCGGTTTACACATGGATTGACTTAAGAAGATAGATAGATAGATAGATAAATAGATAAAAGAGTTAGTGAAATGCCGGAATGATATATATATATATATAGGATCGTTAATTCATCTGAAACTTTTAAAACCATTTATTTTATTTTCAACACCATCACTTGATAAGACACAGAGTGTGTTGAAACAAAATATAGTGATTTTATATACTTATGTTATAAATATAAATATATATATATATATATATATATATGACAGAAAGAAGTGGATTGAGATATATACGACATTTAGAAAGGAATGGATTGAAATCTGCGAAAGAAAGAAAAAAAAAAGAGAGGAAGGAAATAAAGAGAAGAAATAGTACGATATATATATATATATATATATATATATATATATATATAGAGAGAGAGAGAGAGAGAGACAAATGAACAGACATAGATAGATAGATAGATAGATAGATAGATAGATAGATAGATAGATAGATAGATATTAAAAAAGGGAGGAAGAAAACAGAAGAGAAGAAACAAAGGAAAGTAAGCGGGAAAATAACGGAAATGAAACAAAAATCTGTGAAAAAAAGAAAGAAAGAAAAAGTAGAGGAAGGAAATAAAGAGAAGAAACATAGTACTAGATAGATAGATAGATAGATAAAAGAATGAGAAAAAATGACAAAATGATATATATATATATATATATATATATATATATATATATATATATATATATATATATGCCAGAAAGGAATGGATTGAGACACGTGAGGTGCGAGCAGATTGAAATAGGTTTTGTAAGTTGTCGATACCTAGCATGGTTTGCAATATTGGCTTTGAGGAATCGAAATGTAGTTCAAGTTGATTTGTACGCTTTTCCTTTTTATTCGAAGTTGAGACATCGAATCGATTGCACTACACGACATCACAATGACTGGTCGTCTTGTGAGATTTCGACGCGTGACTTCAGCTAATTAAGTTCCACCTGTGATTCTGATCCTTGCTTTCTTATTTTTCTTTCGAAATCTTCTCCGTTGAAAATGTAAATTGAAAACAATGTTTTACTATTCCTTTATACGTGTAGCAGTATATACACTATAACGCAATCTACTTGGAAATTTCGATCACCTTGCAATCAAATATATATATATATATATATATATATATATAGTTCGATTGATGCGAGTTTGTGACCCTGGGTTTCAAGCTACTTGCGATCGTCAGACAAACTGATTAATTTTTTAAATTTTGGATTTATATATGGCTGCGATTATCGCTGTTTTTATGGTAGTGAGATGGAAAATTGTCGTCGGAACGCCACTCATACACACGCTGACATCCATTGTAGTTCACACAAACATAGACGTATATGAACAGGGTGGGACTGGGCGTATATGCACATGCATGTGTCGTTGCGTACTGTCTAGAGTTACTGTATTCAATGTTGGATTGTGTGGCGAATATCTTTCGTCAGTCGAAATGTCAATATATATATATATATATATATATATATATATATATATATATATATATATATATATATATATGCAAATGTGTGATTATCTACATTGACTATTTACTATGATATATTATTAAATGTGTGTAATTGACAGATATTACCTTTTAAATATTAAAATGCAGTTTCGCTTTGCTTTTTAACTTATGTATATATTGACCCGAATAAAAAAAATTAAAATTAATTATCTATTATAAAAAATTTAAGACAGCTAAACCTATCATCAAAAATAACAACGGCTATGTGAAAATTACAAAGAACTAACATTATCTATGAGTTCAAATGCGCCTAAAATAACTATGTTCCTGATCAAACCGGACTCATAAATAATTACATCGGTTACACAACTTCATGCTTATCCAGACGTCTTACGGTACACCTATCTGATCACAGATCCATTAGAACCCATTTAAACATACACACACAAATTTAACAGACTCCATTAGAAATATACTAGTAGAAAACACAAATATATTAACTGCATCCACCTGTAAAAAAAAAGATTAAAAATAATGGAAATTTTAACAATAAAAAAGAAAAAGCTAACTTTTAACAATATTAACTACGAACAAAGCCACAATGTGTAAATTAAAAACATCCCTACCACACACTAAGACATACACATAACGCACGCACTCAATTAAGCTGAAAAATCGAATCATCCTTGATAATGGCTAAAGGTATAGCCGAAAGTGCTCGGAAATATAAAACATTTGAACAGTTCTTACACACACTTTGTCCAGAAAAGAAAGATCTTGTTCGGACATAAGAAAAATTAAATAAAAAGCTTAACCGTAGTACCTTGTCTGTCGTTTTTAATGAAACATGCATAAAGGAAGGATTGCTGCCTAAATATATATATATATATATATATATATATATATATATATATATATATATATATATATATACTGGATCGTGATCAATATGTTACAACGTTCTCGTTCCGACCGTGACGTGATTCTCGCCATTGGCTACCTATCAAGGTAGTAACTTCTTAATAATCTCACACTCGGGAGCCGATCCCTGTTGGCGGCGCCTGAAAATCACACTGTGCGTTAACCCCAATTATGTGCGAGTGAAAGAACGAAACATCCATTATTACCTTTACCATTACCATCACCATCACTTTTGTAAAACGCGTAGAAGATCGTCTGGGGTTTTGTCTGGTTAGAAGATTGCCAGGAACTAGTCACTTAGTCTATTCAGTCTGTCTTCTACAAAGATTATAAAATTTTGGCTGCGGACTTACAAATGGAAATCACTTAAAACGGAAATCGTTAGTAATTGTCTTGCGATAGCAAAACGAGTTATCTCCCTTAACGCTTGTGTTACTCGTTTTAATTAGCGACGTTATTGAAACATGATTTACTGGCTTCAAATCTATATCTCATTACCTATGCCGGTTCTGATTGTTCCCTGTTGACGTGCAAACTGTCTTTTCAAATAATTTTATAACAGGTTAATGTGCGACGCGATGTCAATAACTGCGCGTATTGATTTTTAGTTTGGCCACATGTTCGTTGAATTTTAAGAAACGTTCGACAAACAACTCGTTTCTATCGCTAAAGTTGTTCACTTTGTTTTTTGTTTATTATTTTAGTTGCAGCAAATCACGCTAAGTTTGGTTCTGAACTAACTGTGTCTAATTGACTTGTTCAATGCTAATTAGAATCGATTTAATCAATATGAACAAGAAAACGTGCTGTGTTGTTGATGGTAATTTCTGCTTTCTGTTTTTATCGCGTCACGAAACATCGAATAATTTTTAATTTTTAGAATTCTTTTAAATCCTATATAATTTTAATAACAATTTTGATAATAATGCTAATAATAATAATAATAATAATAATAATAATAATCGGAAATTTAAAAAAAAAATGCGTGAGAGGAAGACATCAATAAGTTCACCTATCGCCCCGTTTGCATTGGTTCCTCGTCTTTTGAGCAAGAACAGAGGTTTATCACTTGTTGGCTGTTTAGAATTGAGTTTCCGGTTCCTATCCCAAAGTCTTCTCATTTCGTATCACTCCCATTAACCTCTTGCGTCGTAGTGATTTTATCGCCTTGATGGGGCGAAATGATTAGAAAAACAGTTGTGGTTTGATTGGAAAAGATTCTGATAGGCTCATAAAAGAGATCCTTTGCAACTCATGCCTTTAAAAAATGAAAAAAAAAGTCCTGTTCTAACAAGAACAGATCAAACCCTACGAAAGGATTCATATATGCAAAAATATGTGTGTTTTTAAAGTGTTTTATTTTTTTATTTTTTAAAAATATCATGGTTTTTAATCATTTGATCATCATGATGATGATGATGCTGATGCTGATGATGATGGTGGTGGTGGTGGTGATGATGATGATGATGGTCGTGATGATGATGATGAAGAGTAAAAGCAAATGCAATGTAACAAGTGCAGAAACGATGGCAAGATAAGCCTCTTCATTGTCAATACTTGGCCCGTACCAAACAAGCTGATGTCGACAAACCCCGTGCCCATCCGTGGTTATGGAGTTCGGTGTTAAAAGCCGAAAGCGAAGGTTTTATTCTTGTTGCACATGACCAATGCTTGCTAACTAGAAATTACCAAGCACACATACTGAAAAAAAAAAAGCTGTGTTGACCCCCCCAAATGCAGATTCTTTGATAAATATCCTGAAACAGCTAACCATCTTGTATCAGTTTGCTCGTTATTGGGACCCACTGAATATAAAACCTGGCATGACAGAGTGGGCCAATATCTGCATTGGAAAACATGTAAATTTTATGGAAAGGAAACTGCAAGAAATTAATATGAACAACACCCAAACGTGGTTACAGACATAGGAGCTGTAACCATTTTATGGAATTTTACAATACACGCCTACAGAACAATCAAAGCTAATCGCCCATACATCGTGATCAGAGACCGCAAAAACAGAATATACCTTATTATTGACATGGCAGTACATGCAGACTATTATGTAATTTGAAGATCTTCAAAAACTTATCAAAATACAAGGTGAAAAATATGACAGTGAGGACATCAACAATTCTAGGATTGGAAATGATTTCAAAAATTCATTGAAGGTATCTTTGGTAGTCCAAGCCTTCAAGAAATACAAACAATTGTACTCACAAGTACAACTCACACCTGACGAAGCGCCCTATCTATGTAAAATAGTGTGAACTGAGTTTCTTTTTGTCTTTATATCTGAACTTCGGTCTCTGGTTGTGACCCGAAAAAATGAGTATACAACAGAAATCAAAGGAAATGAAATATTATTATTATTATTATTATTATTATTATTATTATTTTCTTTGATTTCTGGCGTTTACACATTTCTTTCCGGGTCCGGCCCAGGGACCTAAGGTTAGAAATGGCATCATGACACTTTCCACTGACAAAAAAAAATATTACATAAATAAATCCCTTCATAAAGTGTAGGCTGTACTTGTCAAAACAATTTTTGTATCTCTTTGTGGCATGGGCTTCCAGGAATCCCTTCAATTAGTCTACTGGAATCTTTTCCAACCAGTCCTAGGGCTCCAACTACAACAGGGATTGTTGATGTTCCCATATGCCACATTTTTGAGATTTCTATTTCAAGGTCCTTGTATTTTGACAGCTTTCTTAATATCTCCAAAGATACATTGAAGTCAGCAGGGAATTCCATATCAATAAGGAGGCACCTTTTTTTTGTTTGTGATCTTTAATAACAATATCTGCGCAGTTGGCTTTGATTGTTCTGTCAGTGTGTATTGTGTAGTCCCATAACCAGATCTGGGTGGTGTTCATACCATTTTCTTTCAGTTTCCTTCCCTGAGAAGTTGCAGATTTTCCAGATATTGGCCCACTCTGTCATGCCGGGTTTTATATTCAGTGTGAGCCAATATCGTGCAACCTGATACAAGATGATCAATCGTTTCTAGATATTTATCACAGAATCTGCATTTTGGGCTAACGTAATATTTTAGTATATGTGCTTGATAATTCCTAGTTAGCAAGCATTGGTCCTGTGCAACAAGGATAAAACCTTCAGTTTCAGCTTTCAGCCCTGCACTACGTAGCCACTGATAGATACGGGTTTTGTCTTTATTATTATTATTATTATTATTATTAATATGCACAGCTCAAACATTACAAGGAGCTTTATCGATGTAAAATGTGTTTGATCTTAGGGTTCTGTTGGTATTTTTACAAAAATGATCGGTAAAAAATATCAGGAAGCCATTTCTGACCTCATCTCTCTAATTGGGACCCGGAAGAGTAATCCAAGGAAATAATAATAATAATAATAAAAAACATCAATAATTTTAGTTCTGGTTGAAACCATCGTTTGGAGTGGTAAATGCTCTGATAGAGCCATCGAAGAGGTTCTTGGGAGTTCATGCCTTAAATAGATACAAAAAATGTCCTCACAAGTACAGCTCACACTTTATGAATGTCTTTATCAATGTAAAATATTTGCTCTTAAGTAAATGGTCAGTGGAAAATGTTTAGGTCTCTGGTTGGGACCCAAAAGAAAATGAGTATACACCAGAAATCAAAGGAATTAACAACAACAAAAACAACAACAACAATAATAATAATAATAATAATTATAATAATAATAATAATAATAATTGATAAATTAGGAATTATGCGGCAGGTTTTGATTATAGACAAGCTCCCGAAGGTGTCACTGAAAATGACAAGTACAAAAGTTTCTGATATGTCGTGGTAGAGGGTTAGTACAAAGTTTTGCACAGAAGACCAGACATTAAATTAGTACATAAAGAAGAAAGAACACGCATCATCATAGATAATGCATGTCCCAGACAACGATAGCTTAGTCAACCAAAAAGAACGAAGACAGGAAAACTGTGATTAAAAGGGGAAATGTACAAATTGTGTTCGATGAAAAGAGTGGAAGTCTTCCCTATTGTTGATGATGCTCTGGGTACCATAAGGGCTAAACATCCTAAGTGGTTGTCGGAGATTGGGGTCAGTATCAAGATTGGACATTTGCAGACGACTTGAATCTGCTCGTATGCTACGAAGTGCTCTCGAACCATAATGAATACGTGTCACCTCAATCTAGAGATAGTAAACAGCTGGTAATTTGTTTTTTATCTCCAGCAAAATCAGCTTCGTTTGTAGAACAAACAACAAAAACAGAAACAACAACATTAGTAGTAGTAGTAGGAGGAGTAACTTCAGCAACACAGCTTGTTGAGAGAAAGACGAATCCGTTAATCATATAATAAGAAAATGCAAAGACGTGACTGGTGGAGAGAGCTATTCAATGGATAATGTGAAAATGACAAATGTTTCGACGTGCAAACAAATGATGCATGCACAAACCAGAATTCGTCTTAGAAAATAAATAAATAAAAATCTTGAGCGCGTTTGACATTCGTTGGAATGAGATTCGAATACCACATAAATTATCCTCAACAAGAAGAAAGACTTGTCAGTTCATGGAGTCGTTGTTCTTTCTGCCCACCGTTTAAAGATTAAATATGAATTTCTGCACAAATATTTGTACAAATATCCAGATCGGCATTGAGAAGTGGGAAGACGTGGAACGTGCAATTGACAGCTATTTTCAACGATCATCGAATGATTGAAACAGAAGAGAAGTGCCTGTCAAAGTGGTCCGAAGAAGCGGACAATGGCGAAAGAAAGAAAACGAAACGAAACGAAAGGAAACAGTATTTGAGAACAAAGCTAAAATAATAAAGTTGATTCACGGGAACTGAAAAGAAATATGCTCACTTGATCTCTATATATTTCTCTTGTTGGCAATACACAAAACGTTATTTAAAAACAAAAATAATGAACCCAGGAATTATACTTCAGTTGTGTTTTTATTTATATTTTCTATCACATTATTGAAAAAATTCAATTATTGGTTTTAATTATCACACATTGTATCAGTGTTCATTTTTGTGAAGCCTGATGCGGGACGTGAGATGATTACGAAATTATTGCACTTAGGATAAATTTTCACCTTATTAAATGACTTAATATAGTGATTTTCCAAGCGTAGCTTAGATGTGGCACAAGGCCGAAATTAGGAGGATCGAACTCACTACTCAGTCGTAATTGTTCTAGCGAGCCAAGCTTGCTAACCATTACACCGCCTCGAGATGACCCTTCGATTTTCTAAGCACAGCTTAGATGTGGCACAAGGCCGAAAATATGGGGCATCCTGTGAGAATTGAACTCACTTTTACAGTAGTAACTGATCTAGCAAGCCAAGCTTGCTAAACATTACACCACGCTGTGGTGCTCTTTTTTCCCAAGCATAGCTTAGATGTGGCACAAGGCCGAAAGTATGGGGCATCTAGTGAGGACCGAACTCACATTTCAGTTGTAACTGATCTAGCGAGACCACGCCGAGGTGCCCAAAATGACTTAATATACACGCTTATTTATACGCGTATCATGTGATTTTTGAAGACCTAATTTTAAAACTAATTTTATAGGGATCGTATCAAACACTAGATATACAATTAACGGATGTAATTCTGGTCATGGCTACGCCGTTGACCAAACATTATATCCATTTACTGTAGTGAAATTAGCTTCAAAAGGAGATCTTCATAACTCGCATGATATGCGTGTATATATGGTATTTGTTTAAATACATAAACGAGTGAGTATGTTCGTATGCACACATTCCTTTGTGTGGTGATAATTCTAAGCCTCAACTGTTTCCAAAACTATGAAAAAAATGGGCAAATATCAGAATTTTAAAAATAGTAGGGAATTTTTTTATCAAGTTGAAAACTAGAAAGTAAATACACCGTATGATACTTTGCTTTCTTTTATTTAAAATCCTATGGGCATATATATATATATATATATATATATATATATATATATATATATATATACAATTATAGGATTGGTGTATACGGAATAAATTCCAACAAACAACAAATATTATTCTTAAAAGAGTGCTCAATATAGAGTAGAGTAAATATAATTATTTATTCGAAAATTATAACATAAATATGTTATAAAATCACTACAAAAATAGCCATTTTGTTTCAACACCTCCGCTGTCTTATCAAGTGATGGTTTTGAATGTATAATAAATGATTTCGAATAAATAATTATATATATATATATATATAGATAGATAGATAGATAGATAGATAGATAGATAGATATGGATAGCTACCTTTCTTGCAGGCATTTTCATTGTAAACGGCTGACAAGGAAGATTTAATTAATCTTTTATTGATATTTCCAGCATTCTGACATTTTGCCGTTTTTCAGGGGTTGAAGAATATAAAAAAAAGTCCGTAGTTGTTATTATCCCGAGCGCTTTCGGCTAGTTCTATAGCCATTATCAAGGATGTTGTTTTGGTATTATGAGTTTTAGTTTGTCTTCTCCATAGTACTTTAGCTGTGTGGAGATCTGCGAAAGAGTGTATACCTTTATAGCCGATCACGTATCATGCTTGACTAGTTGGCTTGGGCGTCACTTCTATTTTTAAAAAACCGTCTCCACTGCTAAATAGTGTAAGATTGATAGCAGGGGACCGGTATTAAATTAATAACGCTTCATTATAATGAAATGTATACGACCATGTGATTTGAAAAGGATTTTTGTGTTATCGATTAGAATTTTCCTTAAAGGTTCTTGTAAATTGTGGATTAATAAAAGGTTTGTTAATAGCACTCTGCTTCGAAAGGCGGCATGTAAGTTGTCTAATTAAGGAAGTAGTGTGCATGCGTATGCATATGTGTGTGTGTGTGTGTGTGTGTGTGTGTGTGTGTGTGTGTGTGTATGCGTGTCTGTGTAAAAATTACAGATTCTTAAATTTAAGAACGTTAATAAATATACATCAGCCTAAGTGAATGTCGAGGTCAATTATGGAAGCTGCTAAGTGATCTAATTTAATGTCTAATATAATAATTTTATAATGTAATAAAAATAATTTTATAATGTAATTATTATTCATATTATTTTACTCTGACATTAATTTATTTACTATAAATTTTAATTAATAGGTTTTGAGTTTACCCTTTTTTATTTTTTTTTTTGGTTATAATAATCTATGTTGGCTTGGGAAAGGAGTATTTCTCTTACGAAAAAATAGCTGACAGGGTTAAATGTTTATACATAAGTCATGACAATGAAGAATTGATAATTAGAGAAAAATACGTGATCTGGGAATTAGGTTTCTCTTATTTCTCTCAATTCTAGTGATAAAAAAAATTTACTTTCGCTACTTGAAGATATAAAAGCCATCAATTAGACCTTGCAATGAATAAAAAATAAAATAAATATACAAGCGATTGAATAATATTCAAGTGAACACACACATACACAGATGTACATATATATATATATATATATATATATATATATATATATATATATAGAGAGAGAGAGAGAGAGAGATAGATAGATAGATATATGTACATATATATATATGTGTACATATATCTATATATATATAGTGTGGGTGTGCGTGTGTGTGTGTGCCTGTAAACACATACGGTGAGATGGATAAATTGTCGTCTAAATTTTTAACATATATATTTACCAAAATTGCAAAAAGAAAACTACAGAGTAAATGTATTCTATGAAATACTACAGAGTAAATGTATTCTATGAAATCGCCATTGGCTTCAAACACGGCCCCCAGACGACTTCGGAATCTCCTGCAACTCTTCTAGACGGTCTCCTTGTTTAAGTTGGTGAATGCTGCCATAATATTTGCCTTCAGTTCATCTTTTGCGTTAGGAGTTTTGTTGCTCTCTCGCTCAAACCCGCCCACTCACAATAATCAAGGCTGTGGTTGACCGCGGAAAAAGTTTGGCTAGATATAAGAGCAGAAATTGTATGACAGCCATGATTGGGTTCTCCTGCTTGTTTAGCATGCTGCAGAGTTATGTTACCAGATATAGCGTCTTCCAGCAGCCACCCTGTTGACCCAGAGCAGCACTACCTTCTCAAGGCACTTGATGTTGGTCTCCGTGTTGAGTCTGAGGCTCTGTGGATGAATGTAGGCATAACATCGCCATTACTAGTAATCACTGAAACACATTCGTAATCACCAATAGACTCATCGAACTCTTTCTGAATTCCTCAGCACTGTCCACAGTTTGATACACAAAGACACCGGAATATTCGTATTGGGGCTTCCGGCGGGAATGCCAAGCAGCACATCATGCCTTTTATCAAATTTCTAGTGGAGTCACTTGCGGATTGGTCCATTTTCGCTTTGTGCCCAACTGGCCCTACCGTACTGTGCAGTAGACAAAATAAAAAAAAATAAATTAAAATAAAATAAAATAAAGTAAAAAGAACGCGAAATTAAAAATATAAAGTAGCGACAATTTACCTATCGCACCCTGTGTGTTTGTGTGGGTATATATATATATATATATATATATATATATATATATATATATATATATATATATATATATATGTGTGTGTGTGTGTGTGTTATGAAAGTAATATCTGGAATGGAAAATATATATTGTACGTCGGAACTCAATGAGTGCGTAGCCTTAGGATGAAAAAAAGCATTTCATTTTCAACATAATCATTTATCAATTCACTTATTTTTATTGGTGTATATTAATCGCAGCGAAGCTACAATTAATAATGGAATTTTCTGAAAAAGCAAATTCAGTTGATATCTGGATAAACTTGTGAACTCCTGATTATATAGTTAGTTTCACAGATAGATAGATAGATAGATAGATAGATAGATAGACAGACAGACAGACAGACAAAAGCAGGCATGCAGGTGTTATAATGTTCAGACGTGCGCCGATTTTAAATTCCAGTGGAATTTGTTACATTCATTTTTGCGCAAGTAATATTTCTCTCCCTATCTATTTGGTAAATTGGAGAATAGACTAGGTTTTTTAAGTCTTTGTTGGCAACCAGACTTGGTGAAATATAACATTGGATTTCAAAAACAGAGGATTGTTTGGTGTCTTCATGGCAAGCTTTCTCTCCTCTTCTTTCTCTCTCTCTCTCTCTCTCTCTCTCTCTCTCTCTCTCTCTATATATATATATATATATATATATATATATATATATTGCGATCGTCAGACAAAGTGTCTGACGATCGCAAAGGGCGTGAAAAACCAGGGTGACAAACTCACATCAACGCAAATAAATATGTTAGCTCTATCAATGATATTGAGTGCTATCCTATAAGTACCGCGCATATATAATATATAAATAATAAATATGGCATATATATATATATATATATATATATATATATATATATATATATATATATATATATATATATATATATATATATGGGTATTTTACTGCCGAAATTTAATTTTGGGGGGAGAGTGATTTTTTTTTTTTTTTTTTTTACAAAAATCTGCTGCTTGTAATTTATTCTTCCTATTTTTTTTAATATATACTTTCATTTTTTTCCCCAATTCGGGTTTCATTATTTCCAAATTCATAGGACCTTAATAGGTGCTACCACCCGGGTCAGGGTGAACCTTGAACCATTTAAGAGAACAACACGTCCAATCCCGATTAGAAGGCTCACTGCTAGATATAGTTCATCGTCATAGCCATGACGAACACACACACACACACACACACACAAGAATCCAAGAAAGACATTCAAGAACGACATTCGAATTACTAACACAAAAACAGAGAATGTCTCATATCGAGAATATTTAACATTGAAAAACATAAGGTAAAAAATAATTATTTTTAATAATATGTGGAAATCTCCGCTTTTACTTGAAGAAGGTCACAAGACCAGAAACACGTGTAGTAAAATTATGGAAAATAAAGCATAATATTTTTTTTTTAAATCGACATTACAACCAAAAACGTTTGTGGCACCTCCCTTCTCTGCTTTTTTATATATATATATATATATATATATATATATATATATATATATATATAGAGAGAGAGAGAGAGAGAGAGAGAGAGAGAGATATTGTTTAAACTTTGGCATATTTGTAATTAAGCTGTGTTCAGTATTGGAGATAGACCGTTCATAGTTATAGAAAATGTGGACATAGGAATCAGCACTGAACCATGAGTGTCATTTACGTCTTTTTTCCTGCTGTTGAATCGTTAAACTGATCGTCACGATGCAGTATTTATTCCACGTCCAAACTCTCTTTCTTTACCTCTCTCTCTCTCTCTCTCTCTCTCTATATATATATATATATATATATATATATATATATATATATATATATATATCGTGATTCTTGACAAAATTCAAACTAGAATTTGTAACGTAATCGATCCTGAGCAGGTATCTTGACTTCAGTCACTTTCTCACCAACGACGTGGTTTCCCTCTGTCTTTTAATATTTTCATGGCATCTGTTCTGACGAGCTTTCTTGATATTAAATGCAATAATTGCAAAAACTTATCATTTTGAAAAGTTATCTCTCAGACAATTTATTTCTATAAACTGCTCTCATTTAACCACCATAGAGAAACTTTCCTGCCCGCTATCAGCATGGCTGACGCCGCACTCCCGGAGAGCATCACGCCGCGTTTTTTTTTTTGGCTTCACGTCTCAACTGACTTGATGTGAAGCGACTACATGTAATCAATAGCTGCATCTACTGCAAGGAAATTTGAGTCACTGGGCCAGGTCAGAGAATTTTTCTCGTCAGAGTCTATCTTTCACATTTAAAAATCTACCATTCGACCGTGCATTGAATACTGTTGCCATATCTTGTCTGGTGCTCCTGCTATTCATCTCGATGTTCTCGGCAAAATTCAAGTCAGGATCTGTAATGCAATCGATCCTGACCAGACATCTCGACGCCAGTCTCTTTCTCACCGACGTGGTACAGCTTTCCTCTGTCTTTTCTACAAATAACTTCATGGCAACTACTCTAACGAGTGTTTCCACCCCCACCCCCCGGTGCGCTGAATAAATGAATTTAAGCGTGCTTCTAGATCATCTAGGTCCCACCATTTTGCTGTGCAAATAGTTAAATGCAACCGCCAATTACACACCAAAAGTTTATTTTCTTGCATTTCCCACCTGTGGAACTCCCTTCCGCTTACTTGCTTCCCTGGTTACTACAATCTTCAAAAATGTAAATGCAACATCAATTACCATCTTCTGTTTTCTTGAATCCCGTTCATATTTTGTCCTTTCCTCAATCCTCACTATTCTCACTCTTCTCTTTCACTTTCACTCCCTGTACTCCCCTTGCGCACTAGTAGCATTCTTGCCTTGCTTGGGGTGAAATGATAACAAAAGATATTAAAATATATGTATATATATATATATATATATATATATATATATATATTAAAATAAAATATAATAAGATAAAGACCGGTGGATAAAAGCGTTGGTTGAAGTAATCTATTTTTTTGACCCAAAGAGATGTGAGTTCAGTATCTGGCCACAATAGAGGTGAACAAAAATTTGGTGAGTTGAGTCACTAAAGAGAAATAACTAAAACTGTGATATCCGAAAGAGGAATGGCACGTGGAACTAGAACAAACTACCCTTGTGGACGAAATAAAGTGTTCGGGGTTCAAACTTCCAATCACCTGAAGAAGTCTGGAGGATACAACATCCGAAACGTCGTGAATATGACAACAAAGATGAGGACAACAGTCCAAACAATGCGAATATGTGTAAATAGAATACCTTATCTCAGAAATATAGACATAAAATAAAATAAATATTTATTGATACTTTTTAAATATATGTTTGTTTGTGTGTTGTTCGTCAGCATGCATAAATGTGCTTGCATGTATATCTGTGCTTGCGTGTGTCTCGCTGTACGAGCATCTGCTTTTAGTTACAATTTTAATTGACCATAGCTCTAGTCTTCAGACTCTATGTGTAAAGCTTCAAAACTGAAGAAATATTTTCTTGAACCAAATCGATAGCTGACACATATGTCCTCCCCTGTCTGTGAATATAAAAAGACACTCACGAATATTGGGTAATCGATCTCTGAATTCCACTCTAATCAAAAACTGATAATCAATAATCAACTGTACTTATACGGCTTTGATGTTGATATTGCTTTGCTGATCCTACCTGCAACAGCGCCAATAAACAGCTTGGCCAATGGAACAATGTGTGGATGCATTTAGAAGATTTAAGCCACGTAATTTGATTCTTTCGAAGACTTAATTGATTTTCGCCCCAAAATAGCAGAAATCTCGACTCTTGTAAACTATACATATTTCTACGGATTCAGTGGTTTTAGATAAATATAACCTTTAAATATCGTTACTTTCTAGAATTTGTTAATCACTATGTTTTGCCTGTAGAAAGTTACAAATAGCGACGCCCACGTAATATCTTAAAAAATATAACATAGTTAACAAATTTCAGTTCTTTGCAGCTGAAGCCTCCACTGCTAAATAAAATCTATTTACATAAAGACGCAAAGTTTTTCAATGTGAAATATCTGATTAGATCATGTTTACTCGTGTCTCCAAAGGCTAACAGCGGTACCAACGGCAGTTCAGTAAAAAAAAAGAAGAAAATGTCAGAATGGAATGATAAAAAAAAAGGATATATCTGTATTCCTC
>CAHIKZ030000255.1:532500-562500 GCA_903632075.3 Acanthosepion pharaonis
AATAACATTTACGTTAGATAGGTATATATGTCTAAACATTGTATTAGAGGTAAAATGATGAAAATTTATCGATAGATGGATAGATGCTGTCATACACTGATAGGTAGATAGTTATGCACCGAATGCAGTAGATAGATAGATAGATAGATTAACAAAATTGTATATATATATATATATATATATATATATATATATATATATATATATATATATTCATGAATTATTCACACAAAAACAAATGCAAAGGTTAATGATTTAATTGGCGAGAAATCCATCGTCGCAAATAATTCAAATAATATACAAAAACCTCCGAATCCGTTATGAATGAAATGATCCTTGTTTCTATAAATTTCTGCCGTATTAGTTCTTATTTTTACTACAAGCTTTCGTCTGTTCCGACAGACATTTTCAGGTACAGAATAGATGTTGTTTTTGTTTTTTCTCTTAGTAATAAGAAGACAACGAAAATATATGTATTGTTGTATCCGAAAATGCTATTGGAAATGAGTTATTGTTTTTGGAGCGCGCAGTATACTGTTATAGATAGATAGATTAACAAAATGTAATATATATATATATATATATATATATATATATATATACTCGTGATAGATTGATAGATAGATAGATAGATAGATAGATAGATAGATAGATAGATATGGAACACAGAATACCTCTAAACAATAAAGTAGGTTATGGTACCCCCCCCCTAAAAAAAAACGAAATCATAATTGATAAATAAGAGAATACAAATACAAAACTCTCAGTAAATTATTTATTTGTAGGACGGGAGGCGACAAATCTTATAGAATGAAATTTTTATAAGTTTTAGGAATAAACTTTTGTCTTTGGCGTCTTGTTGTTTTTTGTTTTTTTTTTTTTTTTAATTCAGAGATGAAGTGCTTTCATTATAACTGATACTTTATGATTTCCCATGTCTATTCTGTTAAATGTTCCTCCATCTAAATCACTGCTTGAATGATGTAGAATCACTCTCCACCCCACCCCTCTCTCTCTCTCTCTCTCTCTATCTATCTATCTATCTATCTCTCTTACCCGCCCAAATAAAGTTAGAACCAATGTCTATAATTACCTACTGCATCTTCTCCAACTAGCAGCCTTTTAGCACTCCCACCATCTGGTAATGCTAGTTCATTGACTTTATTAATAGTAACGTGCTGAAACTGAACTCATAGATGGCCTTCTTCGTCTATTACTATGCAGCGGAGTCCACAGAACTAAACAGCAAATCGTGGGAAAATATGTCTGTATTAAGGAATGCCAAAAATAAAAAAAAAATAACGAGAAAGTAAGGGGAATGTTGGGTAAAAATAATATATAGAAAAAAGCATCATGAAGGAAAGAGCGATAAGAGAGGAAGAAGGCGTCGAAGGTAGGTTGAGAAAATACTTATCAGAAAAAAAAAAAGTGGCTAAACAAAAGCCAGATATAGGCTTCACCGTCAGACAGTAGCTAGCAAGCTAGTCTCGCAAATTATCGCGAGCGTAATATGTTCGATCCTGAGCGCCACAAATGTATAGCCTTATGCCAGACTAAGCGTAGCTTAATGAGTAGCTACGTGTAGGAGATTAGCGCGAAAACTGGCTTTGCGATTCGTAACAATAGTGCAGAGTTCGATTCCTACTTGGAATTGTTACTTTGGCCTTTTGCCAGCTTCGCTAATTTCAGTAGATAACTACAAGACGCCATATTGTGGAGTTGTGACTAGAAGGCAGGACTCGTAAGCTCATTATGAATCTACTGATTTCGATGATAACTTCGGTTAGTGCCAAACGAAATAATGATGGGTATTGTTCTGTCATTGAGAAGTGGTTAGCTGTCGTGCTAACCAATTAAGGTTACCAGGGTACAGACTTATGATTACCAGGATTCAATATCACCTTGTACTTCATATTTGTGGCGTTGTACAAGACTAAGGTAATTTTAATAAATAGGCGTGATGAAGTGAAATTTTACAAACTAAAGTAAGAAGAGCATAGGATAGATAGATAGATAGATAGATAGATAGATAGATAGATAGATAGATAGATAGATAGATAGATATGAGCGGAGTGATAGATAGATAGATAGATAGATAGATAGATAGATAGATAGATAGATAGATAGATAGATAGATAGATAGATATGAACGGATGATAGATAGATAGATAGATAGATAGATAGATAGATAGATAGATAGATAGATAGATAGATAGATAATGAGCAAGAATGATAGATAGATAGATAGATAGATAGATAGATAGAGCGGAGATAGATAGATAGATAGATAGATAGATAGATAGATAGATAGATAGATAGATAGATAGATATGAGCGGAGTGATAGATAGATTGATAGATGTATAGACATAATGTACATACTTAGATAGATATAAAAAAAAAATTGACGATTACAGGAGAGGAAGAAAAGAAACAAAGAACAAAAATTAAAAAACGCAAAATTTCAAATGGAAAAACAAATATTGACATTTACACATGTTAATTTTTTCCGGCATTACAGGAAGGACAATTTTGTTGCCGGATACTTTCAGATGCACGGTCATGCCTACCTTGAAAATCGCCATTTGATATGCTGACTTTTATTTGCATTCGAAAAAGGCCAAATAATAGAGCAATAAAACAAACAACAAGGAGAAAATGTTGAGAAGAGAAGAAAGAAATATATAAAGAGAAAGAAAAATAATAAAAGATGTGAGAGTAAGTAAAATGAATGAATACAAAGGTATTAAGACAAGGAGCAGACGATAGAAAGAAAGAAAGAAAGAAAGAAAGAAAGAAAGAAAGAAAGAAAGAAAGAAAGAATAGGAAAAGAAAAGAAAGAAAGAAAGAATAGGAAAAGAAAAGAAAGAAAGATGAATGTAGAAAAGTAAAGAAGAAAAGTAAATGAAAAGAAAAAATGTTCAAGTGAAAAATTGAGAGAAAGACGAGGGATGTAGAGGTAAAGAAAGGAAAAGCAGCAAAAAAACTGAAAGTCGGTTTGTGAAAAAGAAAAATTGAAATAAAACGGAAGAAAAAGGAAGGGAAACAAAGCAGAAATTAAAAATACCGCGAAAAAGAAAGAAAGAAAGAAAGAAAGTAGAAATAATCATCGAGAAGGAAGAAAAATAAGAAGAAAACAAGAGGACAGCTGATGATCGTGTTGCAAAGCCTTACACAGTGAAGGATTGTGGGATATATAGAATGCCTTCCTGTTTCCGACGTCTCTTCTGAAGTAAGCCATCAGTTGATAATGAATCAAGAATTGTTGATGAAGTGGGTGGAAATTGCAAGTAGAGGTAAACTGAAGAAAACAAGGTTGCGCATGTCATCCAGGTGTGAAATACAAAACGAAAGAAACAAACAGAAATAAAATCGGTTAAAATGGCGGTTAGGAAGCGTACGAAAGTTAACGAGAAGAAGAATGTAACCAGAAATACGGAAAATATAATAAGAAGAAAAACTAGAGACAAACGTTAGAATTCCATATGAGCAAAACAAACTCACATAGTTATAAAACGTATTTATTATATCTGAAGTTGTGTAGATACAAAAAGAAATATATTTGCAATAATCACAGCTTATATCTATCACAGACATATTTGTATTAAGTACATATTTTCCTTACTTATAGATAATTATATATCAATTTCTGTCAATATATCTCTCAGTATATATAAAGAACTATGAATAAATTATATGCTTCTTCTTACATAAATTATATTTAGAAATTTAATTTGATATAAATTATATTTAACAATTTATTTAATTTTATTTTAACAATTTATTTAATGAAATTATTTCTTTATTTAACAATTATACTTCTTCATAAATTACATATTTTCAATAATTACAACTTACACATAACTATCACAGACATATTTGTATTAAGTACATATTCTCCTTACTTATAGATAATTACATATCAATCTCTGTCAATATATCTCTGTGTATATATAATGAAATTTGAAGAAATTATAAAGAAAACACAAACATTCACAATAGATAAGTCTTCACAGAGACTCACCTGCCATCTATGGGATAAGAGTGCCACCAGACAACACATTAATAAGACGTATAAGGGTCATAGTAGCATTTGACACACAAACAATACTACCAACATCAACAAGTTAAAAAAAAATATGATCTTTGAGCAATACTAAATAAATAGACATCAATAAATAAAAATATTTATAACTTAAATCACAAAACACCGCCTACGTCCCAACGCTCACTAGTTCTACATCGCTCACCATATTATCTAAGTTTACCTTGAAGATGACAAAATAAGCAATGTACAATGGTTATTTTCTAAGCGTAGCTTAGCTGTGGCAAAAGGCCGAAAGTATGGGGCACCTCGTGTGGATCGAACACACTTTTCAGTCGTAACTGATCTAGCGAGACAAGTTTGCTAACCATTACACCACGCCGAGGTGCCCAAATGTTTTTCCAAACGTAGCTTGGATGTGGCACAAGGCCGAAAATATGGGACACCCAGTGAAGACTGAACTCACTACTCAGCTCATAATTATTCTAGCAAGACAATCTTGTTAACCATTACAACACCTCGAGGTGCCCAAGCAATGTACAATGATTTTCGGTCAGTTGTCTCTACCTACCCTAATTATCTGTTTCTCTTGCTTCATAATCTTTTCAGTGGGATTATAGATAATTTGGCGACGGCCATGTCCTCTTCATGGCTGTACAAATTGCTGGTAGTCTCCATTCTCCTATATGTGGACACTATCGGCAGATACAGAGGGAAGGATCGAGGCGTTTGAGAAGAAATGCGTGAGAAAACTCCTTGACATCTTCTATTGGGAACATAAAACGAATGAGTTTGTGCTGGAAAGGGTTGAGTTTTGTGTGTCAAGCAACCTCTTCTCGGCACTGTCAAACGGAGAAAAATGGCGTAGTTTGGACACATTACGAGGCACGACAGCCTGTCCGAGACGATCATGCAAGACACAGTTGAAGATGGACGGAGGAGAGGACGCCAACTTAAAAAAAAAACTCGTTGTACAATGTCAAACAATGGACAGGTATGACTATACCAGAATTGCTAATGGATGCCTTTGATAGACCGTAGGGGAGGAGATATAGTGTGGCTTTTGCATTCGGACTTCCCCACCACTACGATTTCAAAAGTCAAGGGAATGATGATGATGATGATGATGATGATGATGATGATGATGATGATGATGATGATGATGATGATTCCCCCCCATGATGTGTTGAAGCACATTTCTGGTATTTTCTTCTGTAATGAAACTTCCAACAATTCCTGACGGAATGTCCTCCTCATCTGAGAAAGGTTATTCGTAATTTGGAAAAGTTGATCAGGAAAAATTAATTGACACAAAACGTCTGTTGTCATTAATAATACATATCATATGTATTTGCCTTAACTAGGTAATATTTTCAAAACAAAGTATGTTCACTTAAACCTGGCTATAAATAAGACGTTTGCTATCATCGAGTCGCTATTGTTTGTAGTCCAAACCTCGAACTTAGGGTGCTATTTAATTTCCTGTGTCAGATTGGATGCTGCCACACTAATACACTCGAATCTTCAAAAAAGAAAAGGTTCGTCGACTTCAATTTATTGCCCGTTCAATGTCTTCGGAAATAACTGTGTATAGCCAGTGGGTTTATAATGTAGCAACTATATTCTAAACTAAATGATGAAGAATCGCAGATAGAGATATAAATGATAAAGTTTCTAATAACGAATCAAACAATATGATATATTTCAATTGTAGAATCACGGTTTTAAATGCAAATTTATAGTGTTTCATAATAAACATCGAACAATTTCTCGACACATTCTTCCTATTCTGCAATGGATATCTGTAAGTCTTGTAGTGTTATGCGTATTCTGTTGTTACCGTATTCATAATACGATCACAAACAAAAAGAAAATTCCATATGTGTGATGTCAAAGTTCTTCCTTCACAAATCCGTGTTACTTTTCTCCCTATCCATTGATTTGTTAATTTTCTACCCAGTATTTTTTTTTAGCAACACGTGAGTAATATGCAGGTGTACATTCATCCGGAAAGTGTAGCCCCTTCTGAAAAGATACGTAGGAAGGCAAACAACCAAAAGATTTAAAGTGTGTTTTTTTTTTTACCAGAAATGTTTCCAAACAAGATAAGTCGAGAAATTCTGGATGATACCAACTCTATTTCTGGTATTTATCTTTGAGCTTCAGCAATATTTACTAATTGTTCCTGTGTGGTGGTGCCAAACTAAAATATGATACGTCGTACCTGATTTACTAATAAAAAAGAGCAAACGTCTTTTTTAGTATAATTTTTAATTTTTCTATTTCTGATTTTCAAAAAAGGCATTTACATGTTTAACAGCCTGTATAAGTATATACTTTGTCTGAAAATCGAATTAAATCGTGAAAATGACTCACCATAAAGTGATGATATTGATATCCACACTGTATTTTTATAACTATATATCTATAGATGCATCGATACTGTGCAATGTTCCCTTATAAATACATCAAATTTTGACAAAGTGGAAAAAGTTAAGTTATAATGCGTTTCGCTCATAAGGACTTCGTTGCACTAAATTTGCAATGTTGGTAGGACTAAACATGCACACATCAGAGTGATGCCGGAAATTTTAGAATTTTTTTATGTGTAATCCAAAGAACATAACAAATTTAGTCCGTTGAAGTCCTGAGGGACGAAACGCACGTATAATTTCTCCAATACAGTTCTTGATATATAAAAATATGTATCGTTATCTCTCTCTCTCTCTCTCTCTCTCTCTCTCTTACACACACACACACACACACACACATATATATATATATATATATATATATATATATATATATATATATATTGTCGTCGGAATGACAGTCATACTTACGCAAACATATATACACGCACGTACACTCATTGACGTACGCAGACATACACACACGCACTCTCACTCACCGGAGCTCACACAAGCATAAACATATGTTGGACTGGGCATATATGCGCATCCATGTGTCGTTGCGCACTAACGTACGCATTTGGTCGATGTATTGAATGTTGGATTGTGTAACGAATATTTTGAAAATAGCGTGAAACTCAGGATCACAAACTCACATCAATACAACTAAATATGTTAGCACTATCACTGATATTGAGTGCTTTCAATAATTACCGCACATATATAATATATAAATATATATATATATATATATATATATATATATATATGTGTGTGTGTGTGTGTGTGTGTGTGTGTGTGTGAAAATATATAGAAAATAGGGAAAGAACTCGTGAGGTAAATAATCCAAAGTTCTTTAGTATTTTTGTTATTATTTTTAAAAATAGTACTCGATACAAAAGTAGAGCATAAATATAATTATTATTTAAAAATATGATTCCAACACGCTACATAAGAGTTCTCATGTTTCAAAGCAAGAGCCGAAATCTTCAATGTAATTATTTGAATTAGGCTGAATTAAAGTACTAAGCTCAGTTCCATCTTCAAGCGAAATTTATTTTGGAATTTATTCGGCTCTTGTTTTGAAACATGGGAACTCTTATGTAGCGTGTTGGAATCATATTTTAAATAATAATATATATATATATATATATATATATATATATATATATATATATATATATAAATAAGTGAACATTGAAGTCAACACTCAGAGGCGACAAGCTGTTTCATGCTGAACGCAATCGACAAGCAGCCTGAGGATTGTGTCCAGCATGAAACAGCCTGTCGCCTCTGAGTGTTGACTTCCAATGTTCACTTTATATTTATATTTGCATACGCTCTATCTCTGATATTGAACACTTTATACCGCAATTTAGCAAACCTTAAAACCATATTCATATATATATATATATATATATATATATATATATATATATATATATATATATATATATATATTTACACACACACACACACACACACACACATATATATATATATATATATATATATATATATATATGTTAAATCCGCTAATTGGCCCAATTCAGCTAATTCGCAAGCCATTTTCAAGGGGTTGGTTGTTAATAGATTTTTGTTAGTATTCTAAGGCGAGTTGCAGAGTAGTAATATTTATTCTAAGTTTATTTATAATTTAGACAAGTTTAGAGTAGATAGTTTAAAATATCTAGGTTTTAAATAATAGTTTGTTTCTTTTTCTTTAAATCATATGGAAATATCAAAACGTAGTTACTTCCCTTGACATTTGCATTGTGAAATTTAAGTTGTATATTACATAAGCTTAGCGTTTTTCTTCTCCGAGATTTAAAAACAAATTAACTTTCAGGTGAACAACACATAAAATTTTGTCTTAGAAAAAAACAACACCCTGATGATGACATTTTTCTAATGTCGAAAGTACTCATAATAAATGAATATGTATTAACATGTTAATTTTTTCTCGTCCTCTAATAATGATGCTAAGAAGCTTGTCCGTGGATATGAGAGGATCCTATTGAAAATAAGTAGACAAAACTTAATTATTAAAACTAAATTATTCAATAAGATATGTCTTAATGAAGACATGCTACCAATATATATATATATATATATATATATATAATTTATGTTACAGAAAACAACTATTAAACAAACGATCAGAAATAATGTCAAAGTGCAGACATATAAATAAATGCATCCTTGGCATTTATGAACCCGGATGAAAATATTGTTTACACACCTACTCCCCTTCAGTAAATCTTCCGGTTTAAACAGAAATACGAAACGCTTGAAAACTAAATTTACTCCACCACCTAATGACACCTAACGGTAGAAACTTAGGTAATGATTAAGAGTATGCAATTATATACATATGTGTGTGTGTGTGTGTGTGTGTGTGTGTGTGTGTGTGTGTGTGTGTGTGTGTGTGTGTGTGTGTCTGTCTGTCTGTATGTATGTATGTATGTATAAAGTCTTCCATGTAGCTATAATTTGCGAATTTGAAGAGCATGAAGAGGGGTGGATTTCAACATTTTCCTAAATGGATAGTACAAATATAAATAGCCTCGTTTCCGTTTTCCTATTGATGACAGTTACACCACCTCAGCCTGTCTTTATCTCTTCCCCTTCTCTTCTCTCTTTCTCTCTCTCACACACACACTCACACACAGACACACACACGCAGACACGTATTTTAGACGTCACAAAAGCTTGAGAATTTAGGAAGCCGTCTTGACTCGGATGGGAGGATAACGGACTTGGATGATGTTATTTTTTGCGTTGCTTTAAAAAAAAAATCCTGCCCGATAGATATAGAAGTTACTCGTTCATTCCCTGGGATGCGACGGTCACACAGTACACAGACTCATTCAATGTTGTCTCGCCGCCAGCTATGTAAATTCCAATGGGGAGTACCTACTGACACCTGCGTAATAAGATCTCAGATTTGTTTCCTACTTCCAGCATTCCGTGCATCCTATCCAGTTTTTGTTAACTAGAAAACTGGATACGCTCCGTACAATTGTGGTATATTTGCTTTGCTTATATTCTCTATGAAGTGTCCTTTAATATGTTCTGTCAGTACGTTAAAGCTGCAACATGTAATTTTGGAGAATGCATGCCAACGTTCACTCGTGGAAGTCTTTTGAAACCGTTTTCCTTTCTTTTTTTTTCTGAAGCGTTATACACACGGTAGGATGGAATTGCCGAAAGAAGACTTATTCTGCTACGATGATTTCTAGTTGAAATATTTGGATAGTATTGCTCCCTTCACCTCGAGGCCTGAGAGATAAACATGAAAGAGATAAATGTTGAACTTTTATTTTGTCGAAAATAGACACACACAAAAAGAAATCTCTCTGACTCTTCAAATTAAAAACAGTGGGATGGCTTTCAGTTATCGGTGTACGAACTGATTTTAGATCTAGGCAACCAAGAGACCTATTTGATTAATGTTGCGTTTAATAAAATAAAATAAATAAAAGATGGTGCTATATCATCAGATGCCAATCGTTGTGTCTCCCTACTGCGTGTCGTCTGCCGGTTATTTACCGTCTCTTTTCTTTTACCTTCTGCTAATTATATAGTGGCTTGGTTGTTAATCTTATCTCCCATTTCGATAAATGTCTTTTTATGGCCACCGCTGTCAGAACAAGTGTTTCACATAGCCTAAAGTTCTTGTCATTCTTTATTAAATTTCTTAATCGATAAGATTCAATTTGCCTACCAAATTCGCGACATTACTGTTACTGCTCCCATTTTTAAGTATATTAAGGACCATATTTCGTTGCAAAAAATAACGGCAAGATTTGATAGTGACTAATGTTTATAGATATTTAAATCTTTCATTTATTTTCTATATATTCACACACACAAACACCTACTCCTATATATATATATATATATATATATATATATATATATATATATATATATATATATATATATATATATATATATATATATAGAAAGAAAATACAGAAAAACAAAAATTCTGAATATGCATTATTAATGTTAAAATAAAGTCGACGTCGGACGTTTCGGTCTATTTAAGACCATCTTCATGGACATTTTCATTTAAACATAATTAACATTATAACTTATAACAATTTAACACAAAAGACGATGGACATAAGAGCCCAACTAATTCAGACAGATAACTGAAATATGCATATATGCATATTCAGAATTTTGTTTTTTCTGTATTTTTCTTTCATACTGTCGGATTTATATCCATACATATATATATATCTATATAAAGAGAGAGAGAGAGAGAGAGAGAGAGAGAGGATATACGTATGCATACGTATGCTGACAAAAACACACACACAAAAAAAATGAAAATACATCCAAGAACACACAAGGTCATTAAAAGATAAGAATACAGCTATTTTTCCTCATCCTTTCTCGGACCAATCTTAATTCTTTTTATTACCCTTTACGCAGAAGAACTTGTTCACTGCGAATTCCTGGAAGACATTTGGGTGACTAACACACAAAAAAAAGAGAATGTCTAATATCGAGAATGTTTAAAATCGAAAAACATCAGAAAATTTAATTTCTTTTAATAATATGTGGAAATATCCACTCTTGGCCTGATGAACGTCGTGTGACCGAAAAGATGTCTATTACGGAAAATAAAGCATATAATATTTAAAAACAAAGTCTGCATTACAACCAAAAAACGTTTTCGGTTTCTCTCTTCTTTTAACATATATATATATATATATATATATATATATATATATATATATATATATGTGTGTGTGTGTGTGTATGTAATTTCTATATATATTATTTTTATATTATATATGGGCGATAGTCATTGGAAAGTGCTCAATATCAGTGCTAGAGCTAACATACTTAATTGTATTGATGTGAGTTCGTGACCGTGGGTTTCACGCTCTTGCGATCATCAGTCACACAAAAAAAGACATTTCTATGACTCTTCAAATTAAAGACAGTGGGATGACTTTCACTTACTAAATCACTTTATTTGATTGATGTATCAATATTTTGTCTGACGATCGCAAAAGAGTGAAACCCAGGGTCACAAGCTCACATCACTACAACTATATGTGGGCGACGCTGTGAAAACGTGACCATGTTTTAAACGGGGGGCTGATCTTATAAATCTTTCAGTTATCTGTTGGATAAGTCTTGTTCTTATGTCCATCGTCTTTGTCATGTTGAATTGATAATGTTAATTATATTTTATGAATATGTCCTGAAGATGGTTTATTAGACCGAAACGTCCGACATTGACATATTAACATTAAAACAGCATAATTGTATATAAGGATTTGTTTTTTTTCCGTATATTTTTTCTTCATATATATATATATATATATATACACACACACACACACACACATATATATATATATATATATATATATATATATATATATATATATATATATATATATATATGATGAATTATAGTTTGATGGTATCCTATATTTATAGGGTGAAATTGTTCAATATCCGTGTTAGAATATCTGTAAATATAAGTTGTGTAGACAGATTTTAATACCAAATATTGAGTCTGTTATTGCTGCTACGCAATCTTCAGGCTATATCATAGGCGCTATTTATTTTTCATTGAGAAAATGAAAGTAAGAAAGATAGAAGAGGCGATAACACTCTCATTTGTTTAACGTCTGTTACAGTGAAATGTGAAAAAGTTGTCAATTTTAAATATTTTCATTTGTACCCGCTTACTTCTATAAATAACGACCAACTTTCAAATTTAGGATTGTTAATCCAATATTTTGTTAAATTAGTTAAGCACAAATATTTAATGATGCAACATGGGAATTTCTACGAATATTTTATTTTCGTCGAACTCGTCATGAGCTTATTTAATAAAAGATTTAAAATTCGTCAAATGTGCCTGAGCAAGCTTCTGCAACATGGATTGGCTAGCCGCGCTAATAGACAGGTAGACTCGGATACTAACGGTCAGCCATTATTCCAGAAAATGAATACTGATTGTCAAGGTGCGATGAACAGTGCAGTGCAGGACAATATTCCGACGCTCTCTGCAGAACTGGCCTTGAGCCAAACCGAGTTTAAATTAGTCTGCATCTACACTGCGAGAGCGGCGAGGACGATTTAAGAAAGAATGCCAATGATGTAGAAAGAGTAGAGAAAATATGAGAAATCTAGAGAGGAGGGAGAGATTTAAGAAAGAAAGAAAGAAAGAAAGAAAGAAAGAAAGAAAGAAAGAAAGAAAAGAGAAAACACCAGTACTTGCATCTGTGCCATCTCATTCCAAGTGTGTTTGTCCCTAACAAGAGGAGCAAGTTGTGCAGCTGCTAACCAAATAGGACAGAAAGAATGGTGTCAAAACGAGGCGTTGCTGTAACGACGAGCAGATAAACATAGGGACAGGTTAGAATCAAAGACTTATTTTCGCAGGAATGGCATGTTATTGATATTTATTTAGCTTCATGTGGGACAAGGCCAAATGGGGTTAGGTAGGCAATCTTCTAAGCGTCTACGGCCTGCCTGTCTAACTTGATAAACAGCATTCAGAATTCTGACCTTATATGTGAACTTGAACAATCACCTCTGATCACAAAGGCTGGAACAATTTTTAACTAACTTGTTTTTTATCTGATTATGAAATAATCAGAGCCCAAATTACAATAGCCTCAAGATAGCTTTTAGATTTTGCAAATAAAAAGCGTATCTACACTTGAAAAATTGTCAAAATTTAAAATAAAAAAAAAATAACGGTGCACTCATATTGATTCTTTCAAGCGACAACCTCAGTATTATAATTCAAATGGTATCTCTAAATTCTCTATGATCACAATTCTTCTTTTTTACGAGACGTGTCCCTTGAGGACGTAGGCAATCATGGCGCCCCACAATTTCCTCTCGTTCGTAGCTTCTTAATATATTGTCTTTATTTTATTTCTCCTAAACCTTGTTCCGCTATCATTTTACACGACTAAATATATCATGCGTTGTTTTTCTCTGTTCCTCTTGCCTTCAATCTGTCCTGTGAGTATCAGATTTTCCAAGTCCTCTTTCCACACTATGTGCCATAGAAAGTTCAACTGTCTCTTCCTGATGTTAAGTATATTTCCTTGTGTTTTCCATTTTCGCTAAATCTTCGTCGTTGGTGATATATTCAGTCTATAGCATTCTCAACTTCCTTCTGTAGAACTACATTTCTATAGAATAGTATAGGTATTTTATGGGAAATATGGCAAAAATCTTCTTTTTTTTTTAAATATTTTTGTACGTCATTTCAAATCATTGTATAAAGATATCGTCACGCCCCCAGTTGTCGCAGGCCGCTACCTGTGTTGCAACCATAGTGCATCAAAGGCAAGATATTCTAAAGAGGCTCATTCTTTTCTGTATGTTCTTGAAGTCATAGTTTACTTTTTATTGACTGGTTGACAACCAAAGACAAAAACTCCAGTCTGATTTTCCATTTAACCCATAGCTGGACGCAGATGAGTTTATGTCTTTATCATGTCCGTCGGCGACAGCGACAACGACAGCCTTCTTCATGCACTTCTTGTTCTTGTTCTTCTTGCTGTTTTAACCCTTCATGAATTCCGACATTCATTTGCACAAATTCACTGGATAGGTTTTGCGATGTATTCCTCTTTCACTCTTATCTTCAATCCAAGATTCTTTCCTCCTTACATTCCACAAAAAATAATTCAGCTGTCTTTTCCTGATTTTTATAAGTGTCCTTTTTGTTGCCATTTCCTCTAAAACGTCATCATTGCTCAAACGTTCAGTCTATGGTTTCCTCATCATCCTTCTGCATAGCCACATTTCTGTTGCTTCAAGTCTCATTTTCATCTGTGAGGAGATTGTCCAGCATTCGCTACCATATAGGGGGACCGATCTTGCGTAACACTTCAGCATACATTTCCTTGTTTTTAATTTATCGCCTGTTCTTAATATATTGGTAATTTTAATCTTTTAGCAGTGAAAAATGAAACTGTATTAAAATTCGTCCAAATCTAGTGACTCAACTATCAATTATGTTAAGGAACTGAACGCTTGATTGTTAAATCAAGCATTCAGTTCCTTAACATAATTGATCAGCAGTGATCCATTTTTTTTTTCGGTCGGAATGTAGGCTGGTATTCATCCGAGGCTTTTAAACATACTATGGCGCCAGTGCACGACCGCGCAGAAGGGTGTATGAGAGGATCAAAAAGTTTTTAAAAAATGGCTGGGAAAGCGTGACGCGCGAAGAAAGAGCAAGACGCTTGTCAACCGCCACCATTGTTTCAGATACTGCAGGCTCAAAAAATGGAATTGTCGAGCCAGCGAGTAATCATCGATAAAGTAGCATATTCTCTGCAGATGATGCACACTGCTAAAGGAGCGGCCATGTTTACGAGGTAACAGCAGCAAGCTTCGATCACATGACCACAATAATACCAACTATAAGTATGCATAAGCAGAAGGCAGTGTAACAAACCTAAAGATATGTTATGGCGAAAGTTTTACTTACACTCGTATATATATAGTGATATTCCAAGCGGCGCTTAGGTGTGTCACAAGGCCGAAAGTAGGGGGCACCCAGTGAGGATCGAACTCACTACTCAGTCGTAACTCTTCTAGCGAGACAAGCTTGGGAACCATTACACCGCCTCGAGGTGCCCCACTTACACTCGTATATATATATATATATATATATATATATATATATATATATATATATATATATATATATATATATATATATATATATATATATATATATATATATATATATATATATATATATATATATATATATATATATCATATATATATATATATATATATATATATATATATATATATATATATATTACACTCGTATATATATATATATATTACTCTCGTATATATATATATATATATATATATATATATATTAGCCGAATTACCTGCCCTTTGCTGCGTGTCACTTTTTTGTAAGAAAATGATGATTCCTTTTAGATCATTGTTATAATTTGTGAAGAAAAATAATGCATGTCTGTATGGCTCAATGAACTAACCGATATGATCTCCATCTTCTGGCTTCTATATCTTGGATATTTAAATTTAAATCAAAGGGAAAAAATTCCATGTAGGGTTTATGCAAAAACAGCTTGATTTGAACCATTTAGTATGCATATGATGCAATACTTGATTTAATGAATTGAGCAGATTTCAACATTGATATAGCAGTTTTATTGTCGCAATAAATATGTATTGTAAAGCACTACCCAGTGATTGGTGATTTCTTGTTCAACTTCACGTCCATATTATCTCATTTTGCTCTTACCGATGAAACCTCTATCTTCCGGCTTTCTGCTTCTATATTTTGGATAGGCATCATTCCCTTGTTCAAATTTAAATTTAATTGAAATCAAAGGGAAAAAATTGATTGGGAGTGCACCCCCTTAACGGTGACCCTTTTTTTTCCAATGTGACCTCCAGCTTTCTTCGTCTTTATTTTGGATAGGATTTATTCCCTTGTTCAAATTTAAATAAAAGGGGGAAAAATTTCAGTATGACGTTTGTCAACTGATCAAAATGAAATATACTTATCCAGGTACCTTGGGTAATGTAGTTTCAGAATATTTATGATTGTGTGGGTCTACCGCCAAATCACTAGGAGGTGTTCGATAACAACAAACAGACAGACAAAAGCTACAAGATAGGACCTAGGATAAAGCAAAGCCCTTTGACCACACACTCTCTGCCAATTCTCGAAACATCCATATTTGCTCTGTATCGTATCCTAAACATGGCCGTTTGGTTAGGCACGTCAGATCCAATAACGGTTTTCCATACAGGATGCAGGTTCGAATCCTGCCGGAGGACGGATGTTTTTCTAACAAGATTTCTCGAATATTCAGTATACACTTGTATAAAAGAAATACTGCTTAACAAAAAAAACAGAGCTTCTACTCGAATATTGTCCAGCATCAATAAAAAATAACGTTTAAACAAAATATATATAGGCACACAGACACACACACATATAAAACCATATTTTAAATCAATTAATTTATAATATTAAAATCATAATTTATAATATTTAAATCAATTAATTTATAATATTAATGCTCTGTAAATTTACATTGAGCACTATTTTGTAAAAATAAAAATATCTATAAGAACACCGGATTATATATCTTACTGTTCTTTCTTTATATATATATATATATATATATATATATATATATATATAGAGAGAGAGAGAGAGAGAGAGAGATAAAGAGAGGGAAGATAATATATATATATGTGTGTGTGTGTGTAATATAGACAGATATGAATCATTGCAAAAGATACCTACAGTTTTTTTCTCTTCTGAAAGCAATTATTTTGTGGCAAATATTTCGACGTCTACTGAAGAAGCAATCAGAACGCTATTTTCTATCTTAATCATTGTTGTTACTAGAAAAAAATGTTTCACTCACTTTGAAAAATGGAAGAAATGTACAGATTATTAAGAAAGAAAAAGGAAAATTAGGAGAAGGAAACAAAAGCCCAGATGCATCCCCGGAAATTGAAATGGTGTTGGCATTTGACAAGCTGTTCTGCAAAAAAAGAACCTATTACCTCAACAATTATAACTTCTAGCCACTGGTTCATATTGCTTCATCAACAAGTGGAAAAGTCGGCCGAGATATCTCTGTGGGTTCAGACGTTTAAATCTGGCAAAATTATTGAAGTGCACATTGTTTTACTACGCATCAATGCATGGTGCCTATTCACTAGCTTACACGCTGGTGCATAACAACAAGTCTCTCTTTTTTGGTTATCGTCTTGCCGTCAGAAAAATACAGTGTGATTGAAAAGTAATTGCCTATTTTATGTATGATGAACTCTCCCGTTTTAACTATAATTTTTTTACAAGACGGGAGAATCCATCTTACATAAAATAAAAATGCATTATTGCTATTTTTTTTTTACAATAAAAATATATTTTGTTTGCTTTGTTTTGTTTTGATTTACGGTATATCAACCTCAATGGGTTATTTAGTGCCGACAAGATTTTTATTCATGTTAATATTTTTTTAGAAAATGCATTTCTAGTAATATTTTTTCCATCAAAAAATCTATTTTGGAAATATCTTTCCTTATAAAAAATGTAATGCAGGGTAATATCTTTTTTTTTTAATATATAGCTGGTAATTTTTTTTTTTCAATAATTTATTACTGGTAATAATTTTTTTCTTCAAAAAAGTATTGTTGTTAATATTTTTTTTAAAAAGTATTTCTGATATTAAAACCTATTTTTACACTTTCATAGTGTTTTACCCTACGTTTGGTGGGGTAACTGTTTGCTCATAGATGGAACCCTAACAGGTACTACCAACCCGGGTCAGGGTGGACCTGGGAACACCAGCAATTCCACGCTCCTCAAAACATCCTGATCAGAGGCCTTGCTGTTAGATATAGTTTATCGTCTTACCCAAGACGCGAACGTAGGTTATGGTCATACCCTGGGCGGTCCTAGAAACAATAGCAATGAAGAGGTGGTTCTACGCGTTTCAAAATCTCGTGATCATAGGCCTTGATGCCGGATGTAATTTATCATCATACGCAAATCTATCAGCTGAACTAAGCCAAACTTATGCTCAGTAAGTGCTTATTTTTTTTATTCTTCTCTACAGTATACAAATCTTAATAGTACGACAATTTTCCTCAACTGGTGTTCCTCGGAACCTTAGGATTCGGCAAGAGGTCCCTTGGGGTTCCGCGAGAAAAAGTGATAAATAGGCTAATGTATTTTTGAGTAATTGTGTAATTTACACTATTTACATTCTTCAGACTGTTGTCCTTATCTTTCTTGTTAAATTCAAGACGTTTCCGCCATTGTACGCTCCGGCTTTCTTCAGATGATACACGTTGGAATTTCGAACCGAACGCTTTATTTCGTCCACTGGAGTGATTGTTACCCAAGGACACTTGGCCCGATGTAAAAAAAAAAAGCGTTGGTTGAAGTAATCCAGTGACTTGATCCAAAGAGTTGTGGGTTCAATACTTGGCCACAGCAGAGGTGAACATAAAACTTGGAGAGTTGAGATACTAAAGGGAAATAACTGAACCTGAGATATCCAGAAAAGGCATGATATGTGGAAGTAGAACAATCTACACCAGTAGACGATATAAACGTTTCGGAATGTAGGCTTTTATTGTAAAATAAAAAAAAATATCTTTTAACAAATTTCCACACCTACCCTATTGTTTTTTTTTATGTCATTTGGTTTAACAAGTTTCCTGAGACACCCCAGCATCACTACAGACTTTTGAATCTAGCCCTCCATCGATTATTAAAACACTGTTCAGAAATAATGTTTTTCACCCTAATTATATGTTTAAGATATTTATTTAAAAGTGATAGTTTAGATGTTTTTTATATATTTAGCCAATATTGTTAACATGCTGCAGCTCTTCTCCTTGATTACATTTATAACAACTGTAAGGAGACAAAAGGCGATTATCTCCCTTTTTTGAGATAAAGTCAAGGGTGTGACCGCCGCTGAGTAACATCAGCTGATAGCGTGATGAAGACCATTTGCGATGTAAAGCCCGGAGAAGAAGGACGTTCCTTGCCCACAATGATAGGTATACAAAGAAAACAAAACATGGCCTCACCAGATTCCTAGAAAAACCGTCCTACATCCAGGTTTCTCTCTGGGAAATGTTACAAGTAAGACATTCTCTTTTGCCACTGCTGTTGTAGACATGTAATGTAATTTCTCTGTGTGGAACATGTGTAAGAATCGAAGACAGTCGAGAGGAAGTCTTCAACGGCTGGAGCAGCAATCAAATCATGGCAACCTGCAGCAGCAGTTGTAACCTAATCAACAGCTTGGTTAATTTTACAATTCTCAGTTTGATACAGAAAATTGTCCTTCTTGGGGCTGGAAAATGTTCCAATGTTCTGCCAAGTCCTTGTAAACTAAAGAGACAAGGTAGCTCCCGTATGGTCAATTATTCCTGGCATGAGATTAAGTAGCAGACACCCTCTAGATAGCCTGCCACCGAAAGTTCTGGCTACAGTTATTTGAGCCATAGCTGATGGCAGAAGAGCTGGGTCCATGCCTTTCTTATTGCCATCACTCCGAAAGAAAACAATACAGACTCTGTTGGAATATGAAATCGAGCCGCCAATATAACTTTACCCTGTCGATAAATGTTACGCTATCCGTACGGCCTTCTTGGATATTCCGTGAAAGAAAAAGAGATTTGTTGCAATACATCATTCAGCATGCTAGTTTCACAAGTCATTTATAATGTAGGCGAATCTTGAGGAAAATTCCCTCTTTATGGTTTGAATCAAATCTGACAGGTAATCAACGTTTATCCTTAATCTTACCGTGCTCATGATCTGCCTAATTCATATCTTTCATCTCTGACAGATTCCGACAACGATTTGTCACCATTTTTATTTTCACTTAGAATATTCTTCGGTATTTTTTTTTTGTCTTTTTTCCACGAAATGAGGAAAATAGACAAAACTTAATAATAATTCGAACAAATATTAAACTGTCCAAATCAAATACCCAGATTACCGGATGTTGCAATTAATAGTTACAAAAAGACAAATTTTAATTTAGGTTTATTTATTTATTTTTTTTAGTCGATTTCATCCCATGCAAAGCAGTAAAGACCTAAAACACAAGGGGTTCTCGGTATGGAAGAATTAGAAACAGAAACATTACTAATGAACGGGAAGAGAAAACAGTAATCAGACAGACAATAGATATCAATTGACATTGCACTTACATTTGAGAAGATTAAAGTTGGCCGGAAAGCATGGTTTCGGAAAAGATTTATACAAGCGGAAAGTTCGAGAAAAGAAACTGTGAGGACGTTTAGTTACATTTAGCTAGCACAACTGTAAATTGATGAAATCTCGACGCCAGTCAAGTACTGCTCTTAAACTCAAAAGCAATAGGTACCATAGAAAAGAGTAATATTTATTCTGCTATGTACAGAAAATTTGGCACAAGGCCATAATGGGTAATAGGGAAAAGGACGGTCTTCATCTGTCTTAACTTTAAACTAGGCTAGCCACGAACACTGAACCGAACATGCCATAATATTCCTAACACGTTCTTATTTACCTTTCTTACTGCATCCATGATGATATCTCTATGAATATTCTAACTAGACCCCATATGTACAATTCATAGTTCATTCGATCAATTAACATGAAAGTATTTATAGAAAAAACAAAGGGAGATAACCGTGTGGCGGTTGGAAAGTTACTGGAACTGAGATGCCAGGTTAAGACCAATGTTATTGCTGCTCTTTGTTTGGATTTTATCAAAAGTCTCTGAATATATAGCAAAAGTCATCGCTTTTCCCAGAAACAACAATGATCTTCTCAGCAGAGTTGCAGCATAAGGTTTTTTTTTATTTTGTGGAAGGCCTTGTCTGCGATTCTTATTCGCCTTTAGAGATCTATAATACATTTTTCGTCGTCTATTACTGCACTATCGATACCTGTTTAATTTTAATGTCCCTAACACGTCACTCAAATCTTTGGCGCTCCATTTTATTGACGACCATCTCTTTTCTCATTTACATTGAGTAGTTAGTCCTTTCTTTTAGCTTCCTATTCCTGCAATCCCCAGAGTTCAAAAGCGATTACGCAGCCTTGTGGGTAATGAATTATTTTCAACTCGACAGCTTCTTTCCTACAGACGATTGATTCGTTTTCTACGGCTTATCAAACCTGTGTTGGTTAATTAAAGCCAGAAAATATTTCTATAACGTAAAACTTATTTTTAGATAATAATAATTTAGTCATACACGTCTTACTGGACGAAGAAGAGGTGGATTAATATATTTTCCAAGACTATATACGTGTAAGTGAATATGAAGTACCCATCTGAAATTGAAACTCGACACTACGCTCAACAATTCCGAGCCATTATCCAACCTTACATCCAAGCTTACAGCAACTGGTCATCCCAACCCTAAGCCGTCACCCATCGAGGTAGTGACCAGGATGGAAGCTGCTTAACTTTGATAATCGTACGTGAACCGGTGTTTAAACGTGATAAGGCCATAAACTAAGTTCCCACAGACGAATCTTCACAAAGGTATCGTTATTCTATCGCTCTTTTCTTTTTCAATTTTCGAACGAGCTACATCTCTTAGTGCCACCTGTTCAGGTTATGGCCCGCTATGCTACGTACACAGATTTAATCATTCTCTTTGTATTCCATTGGTAAGGAGGAAGTTTCACTTAGATATCATCTTCTCGAGATCTTCTACAGTCTAAAAAGGACATACGTCTCCGATCAATACGACTTTAAAGTTTCAAGTCTTTTATGTTCATACAACAACTTCCTTCAAAAACCCTCCAACTGTCTTGGGTCTTTTATAGTCAACTTTTAGAAAATCAAATTAAAAAAATTTTCAAAGAAAAGAATAATTATCTGATACAGAAATTAATATTTCAAACCATGATATTTTCAATACTTTTCTCCCTGAGCATCAAGAAAAAAAACTTTCAAGCCAAGACAAATTCATCGCGAATGAAGCAGGTCGTAAATAATTTGCCTACTGTAATGACCGTTTGTTTACGTCAGGGGTAAAACTGTTAATTGTTTACGTCAGGGGTAAAACTGTTAATTGTTTACGACAGGGGTAAAACTGTTAATTGACTTATTCATTTCAGTTTATCCCACAGGGTAGTGGTATCACAGAAAAGAGAGGCCCAACACTATCTTTTTTTTTTCTAAAAAACAATCTCACGTATCTAGAACCATTTTCTTATGAAAGCATTGTTCTTCAATGATATCTTTCTTGTAGACGTGATTGAGACACAACTACGACAAAATAAAGAATAAAACTCGAAAATAAAATTTCTCCCAGCCTAAAAATAATCGGAATATACTTGTCGTGCGGAAAGTTAGCATGGCCGTAACTGCCGTTTATGTGAAAAAAAAAAAGAGAGAAAACAAGTTTGTAAAGAATTTAAGGCGAAGTTTAACATACCTACGCGAAAGTCAAATGGTATGTCAAAAGTAAGGTTTTTCTATTGACACTACTTTAAATGAATATTCCCTCGGGAAATTTTATTGTTTTAAAAAGCTGTTTTTAGAATTTTAATGAAACCCAAACATATGGAAGTGGATTTATATATTTTTTTTCTTGAGATCGGACAACAAAATTTTAAAGACTAAAATTAAAAAAGCAGGTTGTTTATTTACAAGAAGATAAAAATACGTATTTCCTTTCTTTATTTTTTAAAGATAATGCATTACTTTCCAAACAAACTTTTGGACTTAAAATTCTAAATCGGCACTTCGTGAAAAACTTTGAAGATCAAATTACTTTAAGGTGATCTATGAGGACCACTTCGAATGTAATACCTCGTAATTTCTTATACTGGTCTAGCAGTAGCCCTTCAACCGTGATTCCAACAACCTATATTTGTTTGATATGGCTTTATTTTTCTTTTTTGCCATTTACGAAATAGCACCCGAATGTGTCTCACTGAAATTCCCGAGGCGAAAAAAAAAAAAACGACATTTACATTCATTTATGTTACGATCAGTTTTTCATTTCACCCCAAGGAAGGCAATAAACCCACAAGGACGCAAGGTGTTTACTGAATGTTAAATAATATGAGAAAATTAGTATAAAGGAAAGAAGGCAATAAAAGAACAAGAATTAATGAGACAGAAGATAACGATTGACGTTGCATTTAAATTTGTGAAGATGAAACTTGACTGAGATGCAAGAATCCGGAAGAAATTTCCACAAGCAAGAAGTGCGAGAGAAGAAACTGTTAGCATAGAACTTAAGGTTGTATCTATCCATTTCATCTGTAAAATGATTAGATATTTCTGCTAATCTATTACTGTAGTTAAATTCAAAAAAACTAGATACCAGAGCGGAAAATTCATCAGAACAGTTACTACGAAAGTGTTTATAGAAAAGTCAGAGAAGCTACGATTTGTCTATTAGAAACTGACTGAAGCCAAGATCCCATGTCAGGACCAATAACATTGCAGATTCTTCTTTGGACATTATCAAGAATATATAGGGGAATCACCAGACCAGACCAGAATAGACGTGACAGCAATATTCAAAGCAAGGATGAATGGTAAACTTATAAACATGTATGACAAGAAAAATTATCTAGCACGACATAATAAACAAAACTTTCTTTCACTGGTAAAAATGATGCTGAAAACATTAGGTTTATAATACTCAGAAGTTCATACCCAGATGTCCTCAAGGACACATGGCACAGTGGATAAAGGCGTTGGTTAGATCCAGTGACAGACCCAAAGAAGGTGCGTTAAAGGTTAAAGCAGTGGAGAACTTTCAGAGGGAAAATTAGCAGGAGATAACTGATAACTGACATCCATCAAACATGGCACGTGGAACTAGAACAGTCTACCAGTGATTGAAATAAAGGGTTCAGTTCGAAAAGAACTGAAGAAGGCCGGATCGCCGAAACGTTGTGACAAATATGGCGAAAAAAAAAAAACTAATGTAAATACTGTACATAATACCTCCTCTCAGAAATATAGACAAAACTTTCTTAGTTGCAGACACAGCAATTGTTTAAATATAGTCTTTCCATTTCATGTCAGCTGAAAACGTTAGTGAGTCACTCTCCTGGAGGTTAGCATCAGCCAAGTGCCCTCTCAGATGAGAGCAGTTTCGAGGCGTTAAAATTAACAAACCCTTATCCCAACCGGCCGTAGCTCATCGTTGAGATCTGCTTCCAATTTGACCATACTAATAAGCTAGTGTCATCAGCATAGATACCGAGTCTTGGTTTTATAAAAATTAGAAACAGCGCAGGTCCAAGGATAAAAGCTGACGAATACCTGCATTTATGCAAAAGTATCTGGAAGTGTAGCTATTCACAAGTTAAAATCTGTAATGTAATCGATCTTAACCTAGCATCACGACTTCAGTCACATTCTCACCGCTGTGACGTCTTTTCTACAGTAGCTTTTAGTAGCTCGAATTTATGACATCTCACTGTTTTTCTGTTGAACCAACAAGGTGCAACCTTATGGTCTTTTTCTTTCTCGCACTTTTCGCCTGTGGAAATCCCTTTCGATTACATGTTTCCTTGCCACCTACAATCTTCAGTAATTTAAATGCAACGACAACCACCATCTTCTCTCTAGCAGAAAACCGTTCTTTTCCTGTCCTTTCTCGTCACTAGTGTATTTTCATTCTCTTTCACAACTAGCAACCTCTTGCGTCATAGTGGAATTATCGCCTCACTTGTGGGTAAATGATAAATTAGATTAGTCCAAAAATGGAGATTTTCTGCTGTTGTAACCTAAGAACGGTTATTGAATGAGGAATAACCAAAATGAAGCTTGTAAATGAAATGGTAATCTTTATAAAATCAACAAAATACAATACTCGCCAGCGTCATGAAATAGGTAAACCACTGCTAGTGATGGACCATTAGACAACATAATACCCTCACTTACAATAGTGTCCAACGTATTTATGAGTAGTGGGAGATACCCATTAGTGTTCATAGGTATGGTATATAAAAACTGCCATATCTGGTTTGGCGCTGCTCAATATTCACTTTCCAGCCTTGATAGAGTTCAATATCGTCGAAGTGGTCATGTAGAAATTAACGTATTTTTCACTCTACAGCCTCTTTCCTCATAGATGGATAATCAAAAAACTATCTCTACTCTATCACTATTTCCATAGCAAATATTCAGACGTTCTCCTTACTTTTATTCCACCATTTCAGAGCTTTACAACTAGGACACACCATGCTACCTTTGCGGAGTTGAACATGCTAACTATTCCAACTGTACGTGTAAAGTTACACTCAGACAACATTTTCATAAAAACTGTTACTTTCCATGAATACAAGTATATTAATTTCTTCAAGTCAGTTTTCAATAGTTATATATCCTCCTTATCCTCATGATTTTCATTTCCTCTCATTTTCTTTTGAATTAATCCCACATACCTCGTTCAATAGGCCTCTGCCTTGAGAGACTCATGTGTCTTGTATTCGGTATAAAAGATAGATCCATTCTCCTAGTAATTAATTTTTTAATTTTACATTTGCGGAAACTGTCTACACCGTTTATATATATATATATATATATATATATATATATATATATATATATATATATATAAGCAAGGGATAATGCCACTAAGACGCAAGAGGCTACTGGGAGCGTAAAAGAATGAAAAACTTTAAAACGAACAAGAAAACCAGTTCTAAACAGAGTACAAGTGATAAACCTCAACTCCTGTTAAAAGGACGGGGAGGGGGGTGAACCCGACGATAGGCGAATCTCTTTAGTCATACTGAGGAGAAAATAAAATTAAATTAAAAATAAGTAAATGAATAGTAAATAAAATTTCAGAGTTTAAAACCGAAACGTTCAATTGAAAACTATTTATAATTTAAATTTATTATTGATTTATTTATTTGTTATCTATATTTTTTATTATCTATTTATTTATTCCAAGATTAAAAGCTGCTGTCCGTGCATTCTTTCAAGTAAACTCTCACGGGGAGCCAATTGCATATCCGCTACAAAATTAAAGGGACCTCTGATCCAGCTTAGAAAACAACAATGATAATTTTAAAAAAATAACTTTGAATCCCTCAGTTCACTCCATGGAACTTCAAAACCTGACTTTAACTTTGATTCGGGTGATAAATCTCTAGCCAAAAAACTATTGTTTTACTTTAAACAAAAAATAAATATCCAAAATTTAAATCACTCATCTTTTTAATTAATTTAAAATTTGCATCTTTAACTGTTCCCTCATAATCCGATTATAAATCCTAATGTGGTATGTTCAGGCACCAGATAAAGGACAGGTTTTCAAGAATATCTAATAAACTAGATTAAAAGCCTCACTCTGTGCGGACTTTTAAGCTATCTGGCCCAAAACTAATGAGATCTTTGGTCCAGCTTAGAAAACCGATTATAATTTTGAATACATAACTTTGAATTCCTCAATTCACACTGGAAATTCAAAACCTCACTTCATTTCTGATTCAGGCGATAGGTCCAATTCTGACCAAAGGACCGACTTGGGCCGAAAGTTCGATTTGGGCTAAAATTCCAATTCACGCCAAAAATTGAGTTCTTGAAATCACAAACTCCGTGGAACTTCAACTGAGTGGAGTCCTTCAAATCACAAACTCTGCGGAACTTCAAAACCTACTGTCACGAAACCTCCCAATTTAATTCTTACTCCTTGGCATTTTGAAGAAATAAAACTGATTTTGTACTAAACAAATTTCTGAAAATATTGTAAAAAGAAATTAAAACAAAAACTTAAAAATTTACAAAGTTTTATGTTATTCAGTATAAATTAAAAACTTTTAAATAACTATTTTTTTTTTTACAGCTATTTAAAAATTTGAATTTTTAACTGCTTCTTCCTCATCCAGACACAAATCCCAATTCGGGATGTTAAGGCATCAGGTGAAGCGCCGATTTCAATTTATGGATTAATCATAATTTCAAAAAGGTATATGTGCAGCCCGTTAGACAGGTTTCAAACACACGGACAAACATACAGATTTTATCGTTTATTTATTTAGATTAGAGAGAATAAGTTCTTCAAGGTTTTATTCCTTTAACTTTGACTGATGTCTCTTGCCGATAATGAAGTAAATTGAAAGTTTTCTTTTAACTACTGATCCATGCGAAGAAGGTCGATTGATTTAGAATTATATATTCAGGAAATGTGTGACAATATTCGAATGTACATACATACTTATAAAATTCCCCAAAAATGATTTTAAACTATTCCTGTACCTCACAATATTATTAAGCTTAAAGAAACTGCAAGAATGACTGCTACTGCATCATTTAAATGACAAATACAATTATCTCTTATCTCATGTCGATAATCTTCCTTAATCCGTGTTATTATGCTCTTCTATCCCGCATTATTCGTCCATTTTTTTTTAATCTAAATCTCATACAAACGTGATTTACATCCATATATGTTAAAAGAAAACGTTCAAGTATTTCATATTGCAACATCACTCTTATCTTTACTTGGCGCTTATTTTGACAAAGTATTTTCACGTATCGAAAGTACTACATCCTTTTGTCCCTTATTTGTTCATCAACTTTTTGCTTATTTGTTTCTTGATAGACACACAGCAAGCCTGATATTTGTCTCCAATTCTTTTCCTCTCTACATATCTATGTATATTTTTTTTTTCTTTTAGCAAATTTTAATTCGGCTCTTCTCAAGTTTTCTTACCTCCCAGATTTAATTCTTCAGGCTTTCATTCTACTCTCTTCTTTGCTTTTCTAAGTTCTTGGACAAAGAACTTAACTGCATCCAAACGAGATGCAGTGTAGTTACTATCTATGATTCTAGGTAATGGCAACTGTAAAAACAGAACCAGTGAATAAACTCATACCAAAGCTTTATTGCATTTTACTCTGACTACTCATCTACTGACGGGTCTAACAAAGTGCTATTTATAACTCCTAGGGGACATAACTGATGATTTATCAGTACAGTAATATTAGTCGTTTGCTTAGAAAGAAACATCTATAGACCGAACAGAAAATATTACTACCGGTTAACATTTATACAAATCTTTCTCTTAAAACAATTTTTTAGAAAATATATTTCTCATGTCCGGTAGCTGTTATCGCTCTTTCCGATATTTATGGCGGCTTCTTTCCTAAACGTTTATTTGAAGTTGTGTATAATGGCAGCTTCTTGATTACATCATTAATTTCTCTCCGATTTTCATGTGATATCCATTTTAGTCGTTGCTGCTCTTGAAAGTCCGCAAGTGAAATAATTTCTCTTTATTTGTGATCCTGTAGCTCCAGTTCGCAATATTTGAAGGAGGATGATCTTCATAAATTTCCACATAGCCGACATATTCGCTATTTGTGAACGAGTTTGAGACCATCCGTGACGTCCATATGAATGTCTCCACCTGACGTGGTTAAGCACATAACTCGAGTTTTCAGGTTAATGTCTTGTAGCAGTTAATGGAATTGGGTGAAGCCACTCGTAGTACTGTTTATTCTAAGTTCAATTAGCATATATCCTGTACTAAATTTCTCATGACTGATCCGTACGCCGAGGTATCTGAAGTATTTAGTATTTACTAATTCCACTTCTTGAATGTTTATCATGGATTTAGGTTATGTGCCATAATTTCTTTCATTCCAAATCCAGAGCTTTGTTTCTGTTTTGGAAAGGTTTATCTTGAGTCCTATTATTTGTGATCTGTATCTATAATTCTCAAAATGTGTGTGTATGCATGGTTGTGTGCGTGTATGTGTGTGTGTGATCGGATGTAGTTTATTCATTTCCACAGTTTTCATCCGATTTTGATGACTTTTTTGTTTGATAGATAATTCTTCAGTGCCAGTTTTGAGTCCAAATTGTTGGCGACAATGGCTCTCCACTACTTCTTGTCCATTATAACTCTCAGTAACGTTTTATAATTCACTATCTGTTCTTGTATATATATATATATATATATATATATATATATATATATAAATAAAATAGACCACTTTAAGGTTCCATGTAATAAATTATTTCACCACAGCTCTTTTTAAAAGGACTGCGTGCGGATCCTCAGACTTTACTTCCAAACAAAAAAATGGAAAAAATTTTTTTATTTATTTAAATTATTTTCTCTGGATTTACATTGAGCTCTCTGGATTTTATCCTTCTTAGGTTTACTCATACGGATTACCTAGTTTTTTTTCAAATCTATCTATCTATCTATCTATCTATCTATATCTATATATATATATATATATATATATATATATATATATATATATATATATATATATATATACATAAAAACTTTAATAAAAATAGTTTAAATTACTACAATAATACTTTTTTATTATTGTACAGTTCTCTTTTCAGGGGCACCCCCATTTCAAATTGTTAACCACCCCACCATTTATGGATGTGCCTCAGTTTTCACCTGTTACTAATATTTTTTTCGCGTGGGCTGACTTTAAAATTAAACTGCTCAAATCGAACGGCAAAAATTCCCAGTAATGAAAGACCCTGTCGAAGACGGGTTATACTAGTATTTGTTAAGTTACAGTAATACGTAAACATAAAAAAGAACACTAGCCTCAAATATCATTATTTTACTCAGTTTTCATATTGAATACATATATTCAAATTGGTAATTACTACAATAGAGGCACAGTAGATAAATAAGGTCAAAATCCTTTTCAAAACAAATCGAAGAATTTATGAGATTTTGAATGTCAGTCTGAAATTAATCCATCTGAGGCTGACTATCAAATTAAAGAAAATTAATCAACTCTAAATTGTTTGGTCGCAAAATACACGGAAATGGAATCTACATCGTACCGTAGAGGTTTTTCGTAGCCATAAGACATATGCCTTCAAGCAAGTTTTTTTTATCGAGATACAAATAAATAGATTCTATATTTTAAACGTCACAATTTCTTTTTAATAACAGTACAATCATTTCTCAATATCTTCATCAGACTCATAATACGTTTGAATTATTTCTTTTTGGGAAGAGATCACTATTTACC
>CAHIKZ030000255.1:567500-602500 GCA_903632075.3 Acanthosepion pharaonis
GGGACAAATGAAAACAACGCGTGACATACCTAGCGGGCTTAAGCAAGTGGATGACAGAACGTGGTCTGAGGGAGGAAGCACAGGGAAGGAACTTGTTGAGAGCTGCAAGGGATAGAGGGAGGTGGAGAGCCATGATCGCCTACGTCCTGAAAGACATGGCACATAAAAAGGAAGAAAAACTGAAGTCAAGATTCCAGGTCAGGTTCATAAATTCAACAATAAGGTCTGAGAGAGGATGCAAACAAGGAGAAGAGGCAGATGAAGTTTCTAGGACATATAATGTGGAAGGAGGGCCTGGAGAATCTGATACTCACAGGTGGAATAGAGGGAAAGAGAAACAAGGGAAAACAACGCATGGCATACCTAGCAGGCTTAAGCAAGTGGATGACAGGACGTGGTCTGGGGAAAGTAGCAGAGGGAAGGAACTTTTTGAGAGCTGCAAGGGATAGAAGGAGGTGGAGAGCCATGATCGCCTACGTCCTGAATAGATATGGCCCATAAAAAAAAGAAGGGTTTTGTTTTTGTTTTATTTTTCACTTTTCCTTCAATTCCCTATTTTACTATCCACTTACCCACGTTTCTCGCTGTTTCCTCTGACCCTTTGTGTGCTAAATTTACCTAGCCTTCTTTCCGCATTATATGTCCCAGTCAATTCAAAAGTCACTTTCATTTTCTAAGTAAAAGCGTTTTTTTCCCATTATCATTAAAACTTCCTCGTTACTCACATGTTCATTTCGGATGCCCGGATCTTGTAAGGGAAATCGTTGACCCCATTCCGAATTCCATTCGAGTTCGTTTCATTTACTTACGTGCAAATACACTTTGGAAAATTATAGAAACATCTCTTCGCTCCAGCTATGGGGAAAATAGTAGCGACTGTCACATTCACAATGACCAAATAAGTAGAATCCCCATGTTTGATACACATATGTCGCACTTAGTAAAACTTTTTATCACTTAAATCTTTCAGTGCTACAACTCTCAGTATTTGGCTGCATGTGATTTCTGGCTTTGGTTAAATCTGAAATAGTCATTAAAACGTCGAGGATGAGATAAGGAGGACGTGACAAGGCAACTCATCGCGATCTGAAAAGAGAAAGTTATAGACAGTTCTTAAAAGTGGCAAGAACACTTATATAAGTTTATGAGGAATAAATAGTAGAACTTGTATCTGGAAAAATAAAAAAAAAGAAGAATTATTCTCAAAATTCAACAATAATTATAAAATATAATTTGGCTTTAGATAACCCTCAAATGCATGATTAAAAAAAAAACTTCAGTCCAAGGTATTCTCAGCATCCTTCTGTAGAATCACATCTTTATTTCCTCAACTTTCACCTGTGATGAAAATTTCTAATATTCACTGCCAGAAAAGAGGACTAAAACTTAACAGCTCATCACTTTTTTCTTTGTTTGTTACGAAATTTTCCTGTTTCTTAATACTTTGCTTAGATTTTGGAGGACATCTTTTATTCTTGCAATGCACTTACAGACTTCGCTGTCACATTTTCCGTATTAAAGCACATCCCAAGATCTGTAAATTTTTGTGCATGCTTGCTTTTGTTTATTTTTAATTCGTAGCTCAAGTTTTTTTTTAACAGAGGACGGACAATACTACATCGAAATCCAAAGGCGCATTTGGCATAGCGAAATATTCCTTCTAAGAGGTAAAAAATATTTTTAAAAAAAACTCGAAAATTTCGTTATAAAGAAGAGTGTATAGAACTGTTACGTAATGTCAGTCCTACTATATGGCAGTGAATGCTGGACAATCTCTTCACTGTTGTAGAAGAAACGTGTAACAACAGAAATGTGTCTGCATCGTGGTATACAGGGAACACTATGGATCGAACACATGAACAACAACAAGGTTTTCAAGAAAACGGAAACTAACAGGAGGTTTCCTTTGCTCACTTGTTTCTAATCCTCTTGGAAAAGGCATGAACCCACTTATCCCTGCATTCTTTTTCATTGTCAGATATATTGGTTAATGTCTCGTGGCTGTTTGGCGATGAATCGGGCTAGATTTGATAGAGAAGTGTGGCTGAGTGAGAATTTGGCCAAAAATCTCTGCAGAGCCGACTAAAAGAGTTTACTTCCTTCATCAAACATAGTAGTAGTAGATATATTTGGAATTCTGTATAGAACGTAAGCATTCACTTTGAATATTCTGAGAAATATATGAGAGACCTTGATGGCACATGGGTATCAGTTAAAGGCGACCTGATTACGCGTACCCGAACAGACACTCTTCCCTAGAATTACTCTGTCGTCTGTAATACATTACTGAGCAAGATTGCGACTGTCACGTTCACAATGGCCAAACAAGTAGAATCCCCACGTTTCATGCACTTTTTTTAAAAAGAAATAAATTTGTAAAACTGTTCATCACTTATATCTTTCAGCGCCACAACTCTCAGTATTTGGCTGCATGTGATTTCTGGCTTTGGTTAAATCTGAAATAGTCATTAAAACGTCGAGGATGAGATAAGGAGAACGTGACGAGGCAAATCATCGTGATCTGAAAAGAGAAAGTTATAGACAGTTCTTAAAAGTGGCAAAAACATTTATATAAGTTTATGAGGTCTCAAGCTTTGAAGTAAGGTTAATTACCATTTCTGTAGGTAACCTTTTTTAAATCGTTATATTAAATGGCTGGTTTCAAAGATGAGGACAATAGTCCGACTAATGTAAATAATGTGTTTAAATCTAGTGTTAATCGTTATCTTCCATTCCTATCCGCATGAACTGCCTCTTACTGCAAATGACTACCTTGAATGGTACTTAGTATTTGTACAGGGTTAATTTCACTGTAAAAATAAATAAATAAATGTCTTCTACAAAATTTGGTTTCCCTCTGAAAATAACTCCAATTTAAATTCGGCTTGTAAATTTAAATGCACAAGCCAACTAACAATTCTGTACCATTCATATTATGGCAGGATTATGCTCCACCTATATGATAAAGACATTTTGACTGACGAATATTTGATTATGGTCGTTTCCATGGAAAAGTAATGCGATAAAAACGCTAAAAATGCAAACGATATTGTAAATATAACTGTATCAGCGATGAAAACCAAGGCATAATTGGAACAAATATTTTCTGTTTTTCTCGTTTTAAACTCATTATAAGAGTCGGGGCCTCCTGGGCATTCACAATTCTACGTCTGCTTATAAGTCTGATGGACGTGGGGGAATAGATGTTTAGAAAAATACAGAAATATAGAAATAACATATCTACAAGATTTTTGTAAAAGTGGCGTTCACTTAATGGCATTTTACGATTCACTGATTTGCATACAGAAGAATATGCTAAATTATATCAAGGACGCACAACCAGTTCTCGTTAGACATAAATGATTGGAGGCATTCTTGAGAGATAATAATAATAATTTATCAAGCTTCTTGTATGTCGACATTAGTCGATATTTTAATGTTGAAAAATTCATACCGATTACTGCATAGTCTGTGTTATGCTGGAGGCATGGTGGAGTAATGGATCGCGGCTTGGATTGAGGAATCGGAGAGCTGAGTTCGAATTCCAGTCGGATCAATTATGTTCACTTACGTGCTAATAGTCTTGGGAAAGGTATGAATCCTCTACTTCTCCCTCCAGCTATGAATACATAGCAGGATAGACCGTGTTCTATAGCCTTGGATGGCAACTGGTCTGCCGTAGAAAGAAATGGTAACTTACTGTGGGGAAAAAAATATGCTTCGTCAGTCATGTATCGAAAGATACATGATCGCTTAAACGTGAATGACACATAACTGACTGTGTTACGCCATGGATATTTTGTTTGTTTTTTTTTTAAGAATTTTTCTTCAGCTAGACTGGCTTCCAAACATGGAAAGAAATAATATTCTCTCCTGCTACTTAACCCATAGCTGGGAAAATAGAAATTGATTCGACATTTTTTCAGGGTTTTGGGGGCAAAAGTAAAGGTAATGAACTTGAATGGATTTCGAAACTTGCTTATTTATATGAAAAGGAATAAAATTGCTAAGATGCAAGTGGTTACTGAATATGAAAGAATATATGACAATGAATCACATTTTTAAGAAGAGAGCACAATATATGAACAGGAATTAAAACAACCAAATTTAAAAACTGATATTGCATTTAACATTTTGAATATCTTTGATGAAGAAGTTGATTGGAAAGCAAGCAGCCGGAAGAGAGCTCTAGAAGCGAGAGAAGAACCTGTTCGCATAGATCTTACGGTTCCATCTAGCCATTTCACCTGTAAAATAATGACACCTATCTGTCAATCTATTACTGCGTTTAAATTCGTAAAGTCGATGGATCAAAAAGGAAAGTTTATCAGAACAACTACCATGAAAATATTTATAGAAAAGGCACAGATAAATAAATGACTGATGCCAAGATACTAGGACAGAACAGGCTTGCTGAATTCTCGTACTTAGCCGTTTATTACAGATTTGAAGAGAAAAAAAACAGGCTACTCCTAGAAAGCACATATCCGATATTCTGTATTCTTAGTTTTGGTAGAAGGATTTGAAGACAAACAGTAAATTAACATTCTTCTCACTGCCGGTAAAGAAACACTGATGGGTGATTATATGAATATTGGGGAAGACAGGTCCTTTTTCAGCGGTAGATTAGAAAAACCTGGAGAAAGGGGCAAAGGTGTTCTACTCACGCCTTATAACAAGATGCTTGGGTTAGATTGGATCTCTTCAGCCTGAGAAGTGGGTAGAAAGATTCTTATTCCAAACCTCCGCTTGTAAACTTTGCGGTCATATCCTTATATTTGAATATGACCGACAGTTGTCAGTGGTCAGGCTTTGCCCTTCTCCGGCCTGAAGCTGGTCTTAGTTGTGAGACGCATGACTTGGGATCATGTAGGATCTTGTCTCCACTATCACCGTCATCTATGACAACCTTTGAAACATCTATAATATAAACACTAAATACATTACGGTTTTTAAAAGGTTTCATATTATTTTTTTTTAAATTAATATTATTATATTAATAAGTCAAAAAATACTCTACAGCACCCAATGAAAGCTAAGACTCAAAACCCTAGATTAAATATCATTCACCACAAGAGGCCGTACCTTGAACTGCATATGATATAATTAACGTACGCATATGTATAGCTGGCCACTCGTATTCGGGGATACCCGTCAACTAGGGCGGCTAGCCATTCCCTATTGCAGACAACTGCTCAGGCACATTTGGGTTTATCCAACACCCACAGAGCCAACCTGCGGTTTATACTGCAACTATGCTGAGCAGAATTTAGTTACAGTTTCTGGGGAAGAGCGTGTTATCTAGCGTGATCAACAATTTGAACAAGGCCAGAACGCTCAAGCCTTCGGCCATCGACGGCTCCTAAGGGTTCTGTCTACCAAATTTCACTGACAAGGCTTGGGTCAACTCGTATCATTTTCAGGCACTTTTCAAAGGTGCCGCACGCTGGAATCGATACCTCCAGTCCGATAACATCAGGAAGTCTCCTGCCTGACAAATCGACCATGGTAAGATTCGAACCCGAGTCTTATGGCCAGAATGCGAACATTCTAACTACTCGGCCACGAGTAATAAAAATAGGATAGATAAATAAAAACATTCTTTATTTACACTATTTACATTATTCAAACTGTTGTCCGCATCTTTATTGTCATATTTATAACGTTTTGGGCGCTACGGTTTTCTTCGGGTAATATACGTTGGAATTTCGAACTTTATGTTGTCCACCGCGGTAGATTCCAGGGAAGGTGAGAAGGTTTGATTTAGATCTGCTAGATTTTCCCACGTTCCACTCGTTAAGCTATTTGTACCATAGACGGTGCCTAGAAAGCGGTTTTAAACCTCTTAGCACTGCTCAAAACTGAGACGACTACGTTAGAGACGCGTTTATTACCGGCTTGAGCTTTATTTTCATTCGACAGCCTCTTTTAGAAAACAGCACTCTTGATCTACACAAAGCGGTTAATCAATCTAGAGCTCTATACCTAGCACAGAAAATCTCATATTCACATCCGCTCTCACCAACTGTAGGAGCCATAGCATCAGAAAACAAAGATGCATTTGTCGGCGATGCATGTGCCTTAACAAGCGATAAATGTTATTTTTGTGGTGAATCGCGTCACACTTGTAAAGTGTGTACGGACAAGGAGGCCACGTGTCACAAATGCAATAAAAGGGACCCTTTTTCAAAATATGTCGGTTGGTTGGTACATCGGCGACTTCACTGACTCAAACTTATACACTGGCGACCACTACGTTACCTAGTTGATTAAAACAGGCTACAGTGTACGAGGAGGAGTAGTGGATAGCGGCTCGGATTGAGTAATCGGAGAGCCGAGTTCGAATTCTAGTCGAATCCATTACATTCACTTACGTGTTAATGCCCTTAGGAAAGGTATGAATCGTCTTCTTCCCCCACCCCAGGTTTGGGTAAATAGCAGGACATATCTGGTTCTATAGCCTTGGATGGCAGAAAGAAAGGGAAGCCTACTGCAGTGAAAAATCGGCCTTGTCAGTCATGTAACGAAAGATACATGATTGCCTAAGCACATGACTGACGGTGTACGTATTAGTTTGGCAAAAATGAGGCTACTGGTAGCTCTGGAACCTTTATTTGGCTCGACTACGCGAAAAAAATGTGTCCATGACTTCGTCGTCCCTTACCAGTTCAGGCAGTATACTGTGAATTTAAATTTATTAGGTGAGCGGGATTTGGATTTTACACTTTGTGCTTGTGGAATCTTCCACACAAGCCAGTTAACCCCTGCTAGGAAATGCACTATTCTTGTAATTTTCACCATCACCATCTTACAAAATATATAACAAGCATTCACTGGTTAATCACCTTCAAACTATCTCGCTGATTGGTCAGTTCCGACCAATCAGATATCCTGCACGCGACAAATCTGTTTTCCCGCTCAATATGCTCGGAGCCTCCCATGTGATACTCGATCTTATAAAAACAAAACACGTGTAAACTCTCTCTCTCTCTCTCTCTCTCTCTCTCTGTCTCGCGTCTCATTCCTTGCTGCCAAGATGTAATCTTCAAGAACTCCAGTCTTAACTAATGCAGTCAGACGTTAAAGACCATTACCAACATTCACGCAAGTACGAACTCTGAAATCTCTTCTGAACTTTTACCAACTTGTACAATACACAATTCCAAACATGCTAAAGAAACTTTATTCTTCTAATTTACAGTTTAATAATTACTTTCACTTTATGAACTTAGGTACAAATATTACCTAATCTAAGAGACACAACTCCGTCTAACCTTTTCACTCAGTATTCATGCATGTATATCAAATATTAATAAATTCAATTGTTACGTTTTGAAACAATATGTTTATGAATCTTTATTTTCTATCTTGTATTAATTGTTGTGGATGGAAGATTATTGAACACACTAAATGTTAAACCTTCTGATTATTCAAACCTTCTATTCCTCTCCAACACACACACATCACACAACATGTCCTTCCCAATTTTTATAGTGATGAAATTCTCGGTGAAGACTTCATGAACCAACATTCTAGTATATCTTTTGCATTTTGAGGTCCTAAGAAAAGTGTATCTGTCTTGACTTTATCTGCTTTTCGAATCTTGATCTTAATTTCAAACCTATTACTACGAAATCTAGGCGATTTGGGACTGCTGATAATCCACTTTATTAAAACTGAGATTAACAAAATGCTAAGAGATGGAATAATCGAGGAAAACACGTCTCCTTGGATTATAGAAGAACTATTAATAGATTCACTTGACTCAAGTCTTACACCCTCCCATGAATGGACGATATGGCTTCGAAAATCTCTAAATATAAAATTTCTTCTTCTTTGGATTTGAATAAAGCATATCGTCACGTGCTCGGTGGAAGAGAAGACAAACGGTACACTGCGTTCGAAGCTAAAACCAGTTTTGCCATATTCCATTTGGGGACATTAACGGGGTATCTTGTTTCCAACGCATAATGGACAAAATTATTACAAGGAATAACTTTCACGGAACATATGCTTATGTAGATAACATAGTTGTATCTGGCAAGACTCAAAGGGAGCACGATAAAATTTTTTCGAAATTTCTTGAGGTCGCCAAATTATATAATCTTAGTTTCAACGAAAAAAGTCCTCCCTAACAACTACTTCTATTAATTTTCTTGGCTACACTGTATCGCTTGGGATACTTAAACCTGATGCTGACAAACTACGCCCACTTAAATAATTAGCTATCTCTAAAGATAAAGGGTCCTTAGTTTGTTTTCTTATTATTCCCAGTGAATATCAATGTTTTTGGATAAGACCAAACCTTTAATTAAGGCTGTCTCGTTCCCTTTAAATCATGAATCCATGGAAGCATTCGGAATGATTAAAGATGAAATCGAAAGTACCTTACTTCACGTTATTGAAGAAAACGTACCCCTAGATGACTCTGATACGACACTTACTCCTGTTATGATCCAGGCCGGCCATCCAGTGGCCTTTTTCTCACGATCACTAATGCCGATTGAACGAAAGTACGCTTCGGAAGGCTTCAGCTATTATAGAAGCTGTAAAAAGGTGGTCTCACTACTTATCTGGTCAACTCTTTACCATCTTTACAGACCAACAGGGGGTGAAGTTCATGTTTAATACCGAGAGATCTAGAAAAAATACAAACGATAACATCCAGAGACGGGGAATGGCACAGTGGAACTATAATTATGAAATTACTTACAGACCAGGGAAGGATAATATACCTGCTGACACACTCTCACCGGTTCATTGTGGCGCTATCCTACGCAAAGAAAAGTTATATGAGCTCCACGATCGTCTTTGTCACCCTGGTATAACCAGGTTAGCCTACATTGTCAAAGTCAGGAATCTACTTTACTCTATGGAAGATATAAAAAAAATGTATATGGTGATTGTCACATTTGTGCACGATGGAAATCACGTTTCAACCAACCTGAAAAAGTTCGCCTGGAAGACTCAGCATAGATTTTAAGGCACCTCTTCAGAGGTAATTCTAGAACTCTGAAAGCGGGGGGCACTTGGAGGCCGAGATTTTTCTGTGGAGGAGAGGGTTCAAATTCAAACAGCGTCTTTATTTTCATACTACACCACCATCGTATACACAACTTAGGAATCAGTTTTAGTATAAGTATATTACTTCACTAAATTAAACGGAATAACTTTTTCATTCATAGTAGTGAAGTTCTAATCTATGCTTGCCCTCTTTTCCACTCTCAAGCTGTTGGACCACAAGAGAGGGGTTAACTTCAAAACAAAATCAAAGGGTTAACGTCAATACTAGCAGGATACTGTAATTTGTCTGCTCTGATCGTGGAGGAACAACCGAGGGGCCAGCCAAAATTCGGGGGTTGGTATTTGCCCCTTCTGGTCTCCATCGTAGAATCCCCACTGAATCTCTTCCTTCTAACTCGCAGAACCGTTATATGTAAACGGTAATAGACGAGGACAATTTTGCTTTTGCTTGCCCCCAATGTAACAACGACTTTCGTAATTAAATGTTTAACTCATATTCACCGTGTTCGGAAATCCTTCCTACATCCACTCTGACCGGTGTTCCTCTTTTATATCTAAGGAACTGCGTGAGTACTTCACTAATTTGGGTGTAGCTACTAGTCGAACAATTCCTTAATACCCACAAAGGAATGGTCAATGTGAACGATACAATGGAATTATCTGGAAGAACATCACACTTGCCTTGGCTTCGAGAAATCTACGAGAATCTTAGTGGCAAATTTTTCTAGCCACAGTACTGCATGCCATAAGATCTCTATTCTCTACCGTGGCGCACACTCCACTCCAAGAAAGAATATTTTTATATCAACGCCGGTCACTTAGTGGTCATTCCTTTCTCACTTGGCTAGCAGCCCTTTGTCTGGTTCTCCTACGTCATAATGTCCGTGTTAATAAGTACGAACCTTTAATCAGTTCAGATGTTAGGAGTCAATCCCCAATAAGCTCATCTAATATTTAATGACGGACGTGAGTCTACTGTATCTGTGAAGGATTTGGCTCCAGTTGGGAATCAATACGAGCGGGGATAACCAAAAGTTAGAGAACAAGATACTCTTGTGGAAAAAAAGCACTACAGAAGTGGGAGAACCAGTGTCTGATATCCATTCGATACAACTGAGTTACTCTGAAATGCATTTGCTTATGTCTTTCAGGCATTGAGGATCAACATTCTACTATGATTCCTGAAGAATTGTTGACGCTAAGACGACCTTCCAGAAATCGAAGAAACCCTGTAAGATATCTAGAACATAAAAAAAAGATGATTAAAAAAGAAAATGGAAGGGAGAATGTCATAAGCGTTAATTTTCCTCTATGTAGACTCTTCCAGAATTATCCACCTTTTAGTTGTACGATATACATATATCGACTTGTATTCTATGGATTCATATTTGCTTTTTGTCCCGTCGTGGTACTTAAGGTACTTATTTAGATTAGTTTCTTATTACAATAACAATGAAGATGATGACAAAATTCCGAAATATGTAAATAGTTACAATACCTCATTTCATATATATAGACAGATGTTAAAACATTCTTCTTTTGCATAGCTTTCTGCTATTGGGGTTTTCTTATTCATATGGTAATTAATATGAAAGGGGGGGCACCAGTAGTGGAATTAAATATAATAACAAATATAAAGAGTAAAGGAGACAGAAATTCCAAACTATATATGGAACAGAAACTAAAAAATTATAGAATTCACGAGGCTGAATGGATAAATAAAGAAAAAGAATGGAGTTATATCGAACTGCCGGCTCCTTAACGCATTCCTCTGGTAAAAAAAAAAAAAAGATGTAAATGAAAAGTAGAGAGAGAGTCCCTAAATGACCATTTTGAAATAGCACAGCATGAAAAACACACACACACACACACACACACATATATATATATATATATATATATATATATATATATATATATATATGAGAAAATAACTATGAAGATCACGCACTAACATACAGAGAGGCAATAAAGTCAATATACAGTTATTTATAACAAAATGGAAAGGATTGAATCAGTTGGCTTGCAGTTCGAACAGTATCGGTAACTAATTTACTAATGGTAGCATTTTATTTTTATTTTTATTAACCGTCCCTTCCAAAAGTGTGGATGGTCCTGCACGAGGACTATAATCAAATCTCATGTGCCGGTGTCGGGCTGTCGGTTTCCTGGAAACTGATCTGCTTGACCCTCATACGTCGAATCTCGACGGAGAGTCGACTATACACACACACACACACACACACACACACACACACACACACACACATATATATATATATATATATATATATATATATATATATATATATATATCTGTGTGTGCGTGTGATATTCGCAGACAGTACTGTTTCGTTGTATCACAGCTCCTCAGTGCGACTAGACAATCGAATGCCACAAGCACGGATCGAAACCCAACCGATTTGGTGTCAGACAGAGCTTCTACCACAGAATAAGTCAGCCAAATCTAGCGTATTGTTTTTACAAACGGAAACAAACGCCAAGCAGCCATAGTGCTCCGTCCATTTTACTGAAGAGCTTCGCATTTACGCAGGTGACCGTTATTTTTAGAATTAGCATGTCATTCAACAGTAGTCAATTAAAAATATATTACTTCTAGCTGTGGCTCATCCAGTCCATGAGAAGAAGAACCGTAAATTCAGGAAACCATTCCACAGTGGACTCGTCGCCATGACAATTCGCAGATAACCATTCTACTGTGTTTTCCTAGCCATGACAATTCGCAGATAACCATTCTACTGTGCTCTCGTAGCCATGAAAATTCGCAAATACCAATTCCACTGTGTTCTCGTAGCCATGAAAATTGACAGATAAACATTCCACTGTGTTCTCGTAGCCATGACAATTCATAGATACCAATTACACTGTGTTCTCGTAGCCATGACAGTTCATAGATAACCATTCAACTGTGTTCTCGTAGCCATGACAATTGGCAGATAATAAAGAAAATATATCTTCGTAGCTAGCCCTGAGGGGAAGTGGCATTCTTTTAAAAAAAAATGCGTATCTCCCACAATAGCAAATCAGCCCTCACAAACCTAAATGTACAAAGGCTTGTATGCGTTTTGTGTCTGTGTACAAATAAATGTAACTATATCCTGAGGGATAACATTATTTTCCTTTCTACGTTTGTAGTAATCACATCACAGCTATGACAAGGGAATGCAAACAGACTAATGCTTTTCCATCATTTTCTAAGCGTCACCTTTGTAAGGCAATCGGCACACATGCTGTACATATTTACATAACAGCATTGTCGACGCTTATATAAACAATTATCAGCATTCTCTCTTATACTGGGATGATAAACTAATATTTTGAAAAATCTATGTCTCATCGTCTTATGCTCGGTATGGCAGGATTTTTCATGCGTTCAGGAGTTTTACATTTGCAAAAATCAATAAAGCTTTCGCGCGAAGGCAGTGGAAGGGTTGATTTACCTCTATCCAATATCTCAACAATGCTTTCAGATAAACTAAAAAATGATATTTTAAATAAATATTAGGATAAGATAGGAGATTTGTTTCTTTGAACATTAAATTTTCTGCAAAGGAAGGACATATATATATATATATATATATATATATATATATATATATATATATATATATATGATTGAATGGATAAATTGTCGTCTGAATTACGCAAAAATGAAAATAACATTGACATCTCATTTTAACAGATATATTTTGCAAAATTACACAAAAATATCTTTAAAGAGTAAATTTATTCAATGCTGCCATAATCGCTGCTTTCCTTTCCTCTTAGAGGTTAAAAGGGGTTTTGTTGGTCTCCCGCTCAAGTGCGACCAACACATAATAGCCAAGTTGGTTGCAGTCTGGGGAATTAGGCGGCCAGATGTAAGAGGCGATGTTGTCGCAGAAATTGTCTGACAGCCATGAATGTGTTCTCCTATTTGCGTGACATGGTGCAGAAACCAGTTGCCAGACATAAGGTCTGTCAGCAGGCCACCCTCTTGCCCCAGGGCAGCACTACCTGACACGGCACTTCATGTGGACCTTCATGCTGAAATTGATGCCTTCTGGGAAGATGAATGGAGGTATGACTTCGTCATCACTAGTGTTTACTCCAAACACCATCGTAATCACCATTAATCTCATCCAACTCCTCTGCACTGTCCGCAGATTCAAATGTTCGTATTGGAGTCTCAGGCGCAAATGCCAAGCAGTACAGCATGCCGTTTCCAAATTTATGGCGGAATGAATTGCGTCACGGGCTTCTTTTTCGCATAGATGATGCCCAACTGACTCTATTATATTGTCTGGACAACAGAATCAAAAACAAAGAAGGCGCATGAACGAAATCAAAAATATAAAATGGCTATAATTGCCTGTGTGTATACTATTAGATAGATAGATAGATAGATAGATAGATAGATAGATAGATAGATAGATAGATAGATAGAATGAAAGAAAAGAAAATCATATCAGTGCACCGTGTAGGCATCAAATCTCACATCTTAAGCGATCATGATGATACAGGGTTTTTTTTATTTCAATTTGTTGGATCAATAATGATGTGCATATGTGGGTCACAATGAAGTGCTGTTTTCTATGTCAGCTCCGGTTGCTTATATCTACATACTTTCCATTCCCCATATCGAGCATATATATATATATATATATATATATATATATATATATATATATATATTTTAACCGTTTCACCCCAAGGAAGGCGGAAAGCCCCTAGGACGCAAGGAGTTACAGAAAATTTGGAGCAAAATCAGATAGGAGTGATAGAAGAAAGGATGAAGAGAAGGATAGTCAAGGCAACTTGAGATGTCGATTGACATTACATTTGAATAGCTGGAGATTATAGCTCTCAGGGAAACTGGAATAGGGAACACACAACGTGCGGTAAATGTAATTAATACTGTTTATTATAAACAAAACATTTACTTAAATTACTGGAATAACGCAGATAAAGAATATATATATATATATATGTGTGTAGATAGATAGATAGATAGATAGATAGATAGATAGATAGATAGATAGATAGATAGATATTCTTGAAAATGCGATTAGATACAGTTATATACAGGAAAATTTTAATTAGCTTCCCTTCACAACGGCACATTATGTGTGTGTGTGTGTGTGTGTGTGTGTGTGTGTGTGTGGTACTGTATATGCTGGTCTCTCTAGCCTTGGATGGAGGCCAGTCTAGAAGATTCAGTTATCTGGATAGAAAATCGTTGAGAGTATCACGGGACCCCATTACATTAACTTTGCCATGGTGTCATGACATTTCAGCGATCATCAACACGGAGTCAGTGAATACGACTGACCGGCTTTACAGAAAGGTCACAGAACCGAACAAAAAATAAACTCAATGTCCTGAAGTCAACAAGATCCCACCGAATTTATCATGAGATAACATAATTCAAACTAGGATTGTTTATAACCGTTTATAATGAAGTGTTCAGCCATTTTGATACCAGATATCAACGTGAAGGTATGTTTAAAGGGAACTTTTCAGCAAATATACATTTATGGGATCCTGAGATGTGACAAACGAGCTTTTATTATAGAGTATGTGACTAATAGTGCCTTGAAAATCGCTGCTCAGGAGAGTCAATAAAAGCTTACTGGATACATCTTTAGGGATAGGGAGAATTCCAAGTTTATAAATTAAGCCGAAGGACAGCATTCGAAGATAACTAAATTTCAAAACTTGGAATGCAGAATATATATATATATATATGAGAGAGAGCTTATTGTTATTCTAACGAGAGTAAAGTATATATGTTAAATAGAGAAAAAGTCGCAAACGTTTTTGATTATAATATGGATGTTTTCCATGTGCTTTATTAGATATAAAATATCTATCTATCTATCTATATATATATATATATATATATATATATATATATGATAAAATATATTTTATGCTATGTTATATTTGTGAGTTAAAATGCACCATTTCAGAGATAGACCGTTAGTAAATATAAAAGTGGATACTGAAATCAAAGCCCAGTGACGACAGATTGTTTCATATTAAACGCAGTTGTCAGGCTTAATTGTGTTCAGCATGGACGTTGACATCAATGTCCACTCTTTCTTCGAAATACAGAAAATGGCACTCAGCTTTAGGCCTATAATATATATATAATTTCACAACTTGCACAGCGGCTTACAAGTAAATTTATTTTCACTGAACATATTCGTCAGGCAGTAAGTGCTCCTATTTCTCATGGAAAAAGATGGAAAACGGAACAAACGTTTACTCATTCCAAGAGGTATAACAAATTGATATGTTATACCCGAAATTGTTAAATTTCATCATGCGACACGACAAAAAAAATATCCGCAGACATTTGCCTATCGCATTATAAAATATTTTAACTTAACAACTTTAATAACATATTTCAATAACAAAGATCAATATGGATGCTGTCCGTCCTGTGCAAGACGATGAACTGCAGCCGACTACGGGGCTTCTGATCAGGAGGTTTTTAAAAGCTTGGAGCCACCTCTTCATTGCTGGTCTTCCCCACTTCCTGATACGGGGTGGTAGCACCTGTTAGGGTCCCAACTATGGGCTAACAGTTAACCCATAAACTGGGGTCAAAACGTGTAAAAAAATAATTTTTTTAACCAACACATTTTTGTAAAAGATTATTACCAGTAATGAATTATTGAAGAAAAATTATTGTCAGCAATAAATTATTACCAGCAATATTTTTTGGAAAAAATATATATTACCAGCAGTGTATTTCTGAGGAGAATTTACCAGCAATACATTTCTGAAAAAAAAACCAGAATACACCAAAAAAGAAAAATAACCAGCAAACATTTCTGAAAACAAAGTTACCAGCAATACATTTCTGAAAAAAATATTACCAGAAATAGTTTTTTTGAAAATAAAAATCTGGTCGACATTAAATAACCCATTCTGGTCGACATGCCGTAAAATAAAACAAACCGAATGAATGCTGGTCATTATTTAAAGAAGTAAGGGGCTATAAATTAAAATATTTGAAACAAACAATGATTTTTATTTGACGGAAACAGATATTTTAACGTGTCTTCTCTCTTCCCTTCTTTCTTTCTCCCCCCCCCCCGAAACCGAGTAACGTCTCTGATATGTCATTTCCGTCTTTCCAAGCGATCAAAACGGAATAGTCTATTATTTATGAAGGTATTGGCAGGGCGTAACGTACTTACGAGCTAAGGCAGTGACAAACGGAATTATAATGAGATATATCAGTATGCCTGTATGTATATGCAAAAAGACATTTTTCTAATCAAACTCTCTCCACGTACGCACACGTGCGCATGCGTTCACAGAAAAACAAGCGCGACACACGAACGCACAAACGCGCGTGACACACAAAAGCACACGCGCAACACACACACACGTAGGCAAACACCCACACACACACACGCGCGCATACTCACACACACAAACACACGCACGCCACACAGACATGCATACACACACACAAAAACACACACAAACACATACATACACGCCACTTCCCTGAAGCCACTGCAAAAAAGCATACTTTTCCAGTTTAGGTTTCACTAACGATGTAAAAGTCTGCAGCAGGCGCGCAAAAAAACAAAAAACAAAAAAAACAACAAAATAACTAGTAAACCTTTGTTCTCGAAACATTGATATATATATATATATATATATATATATATATATATATATATATATATATATATGTGTGTGTGTGTGTGTGTGTGTATGTGTTTTATATATATATGTGTGTGTGTGTGTGTGTGTGTGTGTGTGTGTGTGTGTATATTATATATATATATATATATATATATATATATATATATATAAACACCCACAAATATATATAATGTCACACACATAGATAGATAATTTATATAGCATATGTAAGGCTGTGATGGTGCACTCATAGAAGATTGCATATCATTCTCCCAGAAAATAGAAAATCCAGCTGATAACCCTTTATACACAAGAAAAACAAACACGAGAATTTTCCGGTTGATGATTTGCATGCTAAACGATGCAAGACAAAAAGATACACAAAGATAATAACACATGGTGAAACTTTTGCAACTAGCGAATGTTTTCATAATGAAAAATAAATTTCGTCTCTGTTCTGAGATGCGTTCATTGTTATCCAATATCTGTGACAAATTACAGAGATTTTCGAAAAGTAAGTTACATGCATTTATTAACCTAATATGCTTATCAATATATAAATGAATTATTACGAATGTATTCTTTAATCATTTTACCCCAAGCATGTCGATAACACGATTATGACGCAGTGGATTACTGGGAGTCAAAGAGAATCAGAAGCCTTTTTGAGAAGGTACCGGAAACTCAATCCTAAACAAGAAACAAGAGAGAGAAATCTCTACTCCTGTTCAAAAGACGAGTAAGAAGTTTGAATCTGACGATAGAAGAACCTACCTACTCCTATTACCGGCATTATTAGCACATTGTGGCTTTGTTCATAATTGATATTGTTAAGAGTTGGCTTTTTCTTTTTTATTATTAGAGCTTCCCTTATTTTTAGTCTTTTTTTGCAAGTGGATGCTAACCGTATTTGGAAACTAAAACATCACTACCACACACTGAACATACATAGAACACACTCTACTAAGCTGATAATTGAACCATCCTTGATAATGGCTAAAGGTATAGCCGAAAGCGCTCGGAAACACAGAACATTCGGACAGTTCTTACACACTCTTTGTCCAGAAAAGAAAGCTCTTGTCAGAACACAAGAAAAATTAAATAAAAAGCTCAACTCTAGTACCTTGTCTGTCGTTTTTAATGAAACATGCATAAAGGAAGGATTGCTGCCTATATATATATATATATATATATATATATATATATATATATGTTCCACACGCGCACACATAGTACACAAGAATAGAGGAAGGAATAAAAAATACACGAGGACATAAAAAGATACGAACAAAGACGTCTTCCTTTCTGCCTCTTCTCTGACTACTTTTAATTGTTTTATCACACTTCAAGCAAAAACATTTTTCGGCCAGTCCAGAATGGATTCGGATGACTATTACCATACTACCACACAAAAAAAAAAAAAAGATTTAACACAAGAGAAAAAAATTCATTCCTTTAAATAATATGTAGAAATAACCATTCTTCGCCTGATTAAGGTCAGAAGACTCGAAACCCGTGTAGCAAAATATATCGAATAAAGCACATGAAAACATCCATATTATAATCAAAAACGTTTGCGACTTTTTCTCTATTTAACATATACACTTTCCTCTCGTTAGAATAACAATAATCTCTCTCATATATATATATATATATATATATATATATATATATATATATATATATATATATATATATATATGTATAAGGAACTGTGTTCCTGATCAAATCGGACTCATAAATAATTACATCGGTTACACAACCACATGTTTATCCAGACGTCTTACATTACACCTATCTGATCACAGCTCCATTAGAACCCATTTAAACACACACAAAAATTTACCCGACTCCATTAGGAACATACTAGTAGAAAACACAAATATATTAACTGCATCCACCTGAAAAAGAAGACTAAAAATAATGGAAGCTTTAATAATTAAAAAAGAAAAAGCCAACCCTTAACAATATTAACTACGAACAAAGCCACAATGTGCTAACCGTATTCGGAAATTAAAAACATCCCTACCACACACTAAGACATACACATAACGCACACACTGAATTAAGCTGAAAAATCGAATCATCTTTGATAATGGCTAAAGGTATAGCCGAAAGTGCTCGGAAATATAAAACATTCGGACAGTTCTTAGACACCCTTTGTCCAGAAAAGAAAGCTCTTGTTCGAACATAAGAAAAATTAAATAAAAAGCTTAACCGTTGTATCTTGTCTGTCGTTTTTTAATGAAACATGCATAAAGGAAGGATTGCTGCCTAAAAATATATATATATATATATATATATATATATATATATATATATATATATATAATCACGTGTTGATATATGTAAAACTGTGTAGTCTAACGTATGTCATCGAATGCAATAAGAGTGTCCAAAGCATAAAGGCACTAATTGTGTTACTATTAAATATATAACATGTCGTTCATCAGGGTTAGATAAGAATATTTTATTAATACAATATTCATATCTGAGTCTGGTTAACGGATAAAGCGTGAAACTTTTAGCCAATCACAGAAATATTAATAAAGAAAATGTGCTCTTCAGCAAAATCACATTTTCTCAATTGAGATTTCTCCAATGCGCAGAAGTTATAATGCGCGTTGTTTAAGATCAGACATGTCTTGGGGGACTCATGGCCCAGTGGATGCAAAGTTGGTTGAAATAATCCAGTGACTTGACCCAAAGAGTTGTGAGTTCAATACCTGGCCACAGCAGAGGCGAAATAAAATTGGAGAATTGAGTTACTAAATGGAAAATAGCTGAAACTGAGATATTCAGCAAGAGGTATGACACGTGGAATTAGAGCAATCTCCTCCCGTAGGCGAAATTTCGGTTCGAATTCCAAGGTATATCACCTGAAGAATGTCAGAGCGTACAACGGACGAAACGTCGTGAATATGACAATAAAGATGAAGACAACAACCTGAACAATGTAAATAGTGTAAATAGTTAAAATGCTTCATTTAAAAAATATATCTATATATATAATACGGTGTAACCCGGATATAAGAGACACGGATATAAGAGAAACCCGGATATAAGAGACTTCTTCTCCGGCCCCGACAACTCTCTTATATCCGGGTTACCAAATTTTAAATGGTAGAAACTATTCCAAAGAGGACTTTTATTCCATTTGAGAGCTCAATGTGTGATACAGCGCAAATTATATATATATATATATATATATATATATATATATGTGTGTGTGTGTGTGTGTGTGTGTGTGTGTGTGTACATGAAAACTTCACAAGACCTATATGTGGCCGACTAAATGTTTCAAGATGTTGTCATTCGTCAGGCTCATAATAGAATATATATTTTTTTTATTATTTGTAGTATGTATGTTTGTTGAGAGAAAAGTTAATTTTCAGATCACTACTCATGACTTATAAATCGATCGTTTTTTTTTTTTTTTGGTTATTCACCGAGAGGCTGTATCCAATATCTTTGTGAAATATCCTCGCTGTTCCCAGCAGATTAGCATTTTTGTAATGACTTTATTTCCAAATTACGATCCAGTATCTTCAATGCTCCTATGATCACTGGTCATGTAATTACTTTCTTTACAAGTCCTTCACAAACATTCGTACTTTTAAACATTCCAGTTGTTGAATTTCTTTTCTTGGTGTTCACTTCTCATGTCAAATCGATGGGAGATTTTTATAAAGTAACATATATTTTTTTTCCGGCAAGACTAAACCTGGTTTACTATGCTCTAAAAATTTTCACTGTCTATATCGGAATATCTCATAAGATTTTTACTTTGCTATTTTCCAGTATTTTTTTTTGGGGGGGTCATATTTGTAACCATATTATTATTAGTAGTAGTAGGAGGAGTATCATTACCTTCATCATCATCATCATCACCATCATCATCATATTTCGATTTCTGCTATGCTCTCACTACCTATCAAGTCGGCGGGAAGACTTAAGGCAGATAGTGGTGTGTTGTTATGGCTACATTTCATGACTTGTTTTTTCTAACTCTCGTAACACCACTAGCATGGACAAAATTCTTCTTAGTGTGCGGACTGTACTTATCAAGACAATTTTTTTGCATTTCTCTTAAGTTGGGATTTCTAAAGATTTTTTCAATGTGTTGTTGTGTTCCTTTTTTATTATTCCAAGCGAACCTGCTATGACTGTTACTATTCTTGTTTTCAAGTTCCACATTTTTTTCTATTTCGATTTCCAGGTTTTTATACTTTGAAGATTTTTTTTCCAATTCCTATGTTGCAGTCCGCTGGGCAAGCCATAACATTTAGTCGGTAAATTTTTCTTTTCGGTTTTCCACAGTTATGCCCGGCCTGTTTCCTTCATTCTTCCTGTCTGTAAAGACTGTGTAATCCCGTAGAATTGTGATGCGCTTGGTTTATACCAGTGTTTGTTACCATTATTTTGTTTTATTATTATTAGTAGTAGTAGTAGTAGTAGTATTTACTTTGATTTCTGGCGTTTACACATTTCTTTCCGGGTCCCGCCCAGGGACCTAAGGTTAGAAATGGCGTCATGACACTTTCCACTGACAAAAAAAAAAAAAAATACATAGATAAAGCCCTTCGTAAAAGTGTGGGCTGTACTTGTCAGAACAATTTTTTGTATCTCCTTGAGGCATGGACTTCCAGGAATCCCTTCAATTAGTCTACTGCAATCTTTTCCAACCAGTCCTAGGGCTCCAACTACAACAGGGATTGTTGATGTTCCCATATGCCACATTTTCGAGATTTCTATTTCAAGGTCCTTGTATTTCGACAACTTTTTGAATATCTTCAAAGATACATTGCAGTCAGCAGGGACTGCCATATCAATAAGGAGGCACCGTTTTTGTTTGTGGTCTTTAATAACAATATCTGGGCGGTTGGCTTTGATTGTTCTGTCAGTGTGTATTGTGTAGTCCCATAGAATTGTAACAGGTCCTATCTCCGTAACCGGGTCTGGGTGGTGTGTCTATTCTAAAAATCTGGACATCGCCATGAAACTTTTAGTAGGTCCCAGATAAGTATTGTGAAGATTTTATTTATTTTAAATACACCCCCGCACACAAGCATATATATAGGCTTACAGCTACATCAGGTTGAGACTAGGTGCTGTAAATGTGAATGTGCGTGTGGTGTAATGGATAATGGCTAGATATTGTCAATCTGAGAGGCAATTTCCAATTCCCCTTGTATTAGTTATATTAACTTACGCGCAAATGGTAAATTAGTAAAGGTATGAATCTAATTATCTCCCTTGCTATTGGTTAATTAGTAAGATATATCACTATAATATTATTAACTCTTACAAAATTCCTGAAAACTAATTGTTTCTGGCATTAAATAACCTTCAAAGTGTTGATAAGCCGTGGAAAACCGAATTAATCAATCAAAACCGTACATAGAGATCTGTGTGTGTATGTGCTTGTGCGTACGTACGTGCGTGTGTGTGTGTGCATTATGAGTGTTATCGCTATAGTTATTCTATGCATATATAATAACTCAATTCTGCGAATAGCTTTTGCATTCATTCCTTAACGCGTTCTTTCTGTAGTTAAATTATTCGCAAGGCCTTTAAATTTTGTGTAGTAATCGTAATTCGGCGTGGTGTAATGGTTATCAAGCTTGTCTCGCTAGATCAGTTACGACTGGAAAGTGAGTTCGATCCTCACTGGGTGCTCCATATACTTCCGGCCTTCTGCTGCAGCGCTTAGAAAATCACTGTAATTTTTCAGTAATGTTTTCATGACTTTCTTTTCATTTCTGTTGTGAATTTATTAGCAGCTAGCAGACTTCGCCCGCAAAGTAAGATATATTCACTACTTGATATCTTCGAAAGAAAAATTTTAAATGAACTTTTCATTCATAAATTGGCTTGTTATAGTTAAGGAAAGTTTTACAAATAGTCGCGAAATTGTTGAAGGCCTAGTAAAATGCAAATTTCAGACATTTTTCTCCATTTTATGAGATGATATTCCAAACCAGAACTATTTTTGATATGAAAGCTCAAATTTCGCATATATTTATATAGATTCCATAATATAGGTTTTACTTAATTAGCTATTATGTTTCTCTAACTCTTCAAAAGTTGTATGTATAGCCAATTCTAATTTCTATTTTCCCATCTTTAAACAGTATCAATTTTATCCTATAAATTACACCCCCCCCGTTCTGTCACTTATGAAATAAAAATGTGTTTGTACAGTATATAAGGATCAAAGTTCATCAAATCGTCTTTAAATTAAGTGACAGCAGAAGAATCATTGTTGAACTTTTAAAAGGTAAGCTGAAACATTAATTCAATACTCAAATGCAGCGATCAAGATAGGGAGGCTTTTAAGCGAGCTTAAAATTTTAGCTAGCTTAAAATTATAAGCTAGCTGCAATTTGGTATACAAAAGGAAAATAAGAGTTACTTCCTTTGAACCATGAAAGTAACAATAATGCCTAGCATAATATATTAATATATATTTTTAACTTCTTATAATCTGGCAACCCTGAATCTGAGCCCAACGAAAATCGTTACTTGCGTTTAACTTTTCTAGGGCTTTTGACTGAGCTATGAATCACTGAAATCGGAACGGAGGAGTTGCTTGGATACCCCCCCACACACACACACGAATAAACACACACACACATATACTGTACATTATATATAAGATAATAAAATGCGAAGCCCGTAGCATATGATATATTTGCTAAGGGTAAAAAGAAAAGAAAGAAGGTTCCTTAAACAACTGTAATAAACAGCAAAGATAAGAACGAAAGACGCCATGTTGTTTGTAACTGAAACATTTTTGTAATACTAATCAACCACATTCGGTTTTTTTTCAATACCACATAGTTTTTTATGTTCCAACAATTCTAAGCAGACCTTAGTTACAGTTTCTGGTGGAGTGCATATTCTCGCATGATTACCAGTTGAATAAGGCCATTAGGTTCGAACCCTCGTTCATGATGTTCGCAAATTCATGAACACAGTTTCTTCTATCCAATTTAATTCACAAAACTTGGTTCAACGCCCAATATGGTGCCGCATTCTAGCATCGTTTCAGACTGGTATTATCATGCCGTCCTTGACAAATCGACCATGATGAGATTCGAACTCGAATCGCATGGTCGGAACGCTTATGTTCTAAGCGCTCAGTCACGCGCCCATAGAATTCAGTAATGAGGAGGATGACCTATAAGGCTGGGCAGACAAAAAAAAAGTAGACGTTTATCCTTTCATAAAATCCTCAAACGATGAAGCGAAAACACGAACTCCTTTTGTCTGGAAAACAAAGATTGGTGAACAGCGGTATAAATAGATTTTTAAAACTCTTAAGTGTAAAGATAAGCGACTAACGCTTAGAGTCGTAAAACTGTTATTTGTATTGGCATCTGAGTAAGCAGGATTATCAAGTAATTTAGTGATCAATTTTTCTTAAAACCAACTTGTCCAAAAACCCATATCTCTCATGGGGAACATTTATTTATTAGCTCTAGAATGGTGGTTAGTTTAGAAGTTAGTGTATCTTTATCTTCTTTATATAGAGTGCCCCTACAAAAAAAATAGGAAGTTTGGTACAGTTTGATTGTTGAAATTTTTCTTATAGCTAATTGAAACAAAAGCCAAGCATAGAAATTTAGTAGTTTAAAACAGAACAAAAACACAACCGCTAAACGCGGTGTTCAAACTGAAAAAATTTAATTTATTTATATGTTAATTAATGTTTTTGCATCAAATAGTAAATCTAAAAAAAATAGGCGGGACAATCTGTAAGATGAAGATATGCGGTAAATATTTAAACTTGCAAGACATGCACATTATGCATATTTTCTAAAAACGTTTTAGTAACTTTTCCTTAACTGGATATGCAATAGTGATTTACTAAGCATAGCTTAGTTATCTCCCAAAGCCTAGATTACTGAACACCCAGTGAGGGTCGAACTCACTACTCGGTCGTAATTGGTCAAACAAAGCAGGCTTGCTAACCATTAAACTACGTCGAATTGCCCAAATTATAATCTAAACGTAGCTTAGATGTGGCACAAGGCTGAAAGTATGGAGCATTCACTGGGGATCGAACTCACTACTCAATCGTAATTTATCAAGCTTGCTAATCATTACATCATGTCAAAGTGCCCTTGTTTCTTTAAGCGTTGCTTAGATGTGACACAAGGCTGAAAGTATGGAGCACTAGTGAGGATCGGATTTACTACTCGGGGAATTTTTGGCTGAGCCTACGGGCTAAGTAACCCCACATTAAATTCGGCCTTGTGCCACATTTGACTACGAGGGGCAATTGGTAGATACAGTCTGCGGTTAGAGATTATTGAGCACCCCGTGAGAGTCGAACTCACTACCCAGTCGTAATTGATGTTACGAAACAAGCTTGCTAACCATTAAACCGCGTCGACGTGCCCAAACGTAGCTTAGACGTGGCACAAGGCTGAAAGTATGGAGCACTCACTACGCAGTCGTAATTTATCTAGTAACACAAGTAATCATTACACTATGTCAAAGTGCCCTTGTTTATTTAAGCGTTGCTTAGATGTGTCACAAGGCCGCAAGAATGTAGCACCCAGTGAGGATCGAATTCACTACTCAGTCGTAATTGATCTAGCGAAACAAGCTTGCTAACCATTACTCTACGTCGAAGGGTTCAAATGATTTTCTAATGTAGCTTAGATGTGTGTTGTAGAGTAGTTTTCACAGTGGAGGCTTGTATTTCAATAAGTCGTCCTAAATTAGGTTCGACGTACAAAACGTTAGGAACTTGAAGTAAGAGTTAGTGACGCAGCAATCTAGTTGTGATGATTGATACTCCAATGTCCGACATCGACTGACTCGCTCAACACCAGTGAGCCCAACTGGCCACTGCTACTACTACTTATTATCTGTGGGAGAGTCTATTACAATAGAATAGGTATTATGGTATAACATGTGTCACAAGGCCGAAAGTATGGAGCTCTTAGTAAGGACCGATCTCAGTTTTAATTGATCTAGCGAAACAAGATTGCTAACCATTACAGAAAGTCGGTATGCATAATGAACATATTTTCTAATATTATATAACAGAAATCATATTTTTATTGTTGTTCCTTACTATTCATTTTATAAAGGATGCTTTTATGAGAAAAATGTTTTACATATTGTAGACACTTGATTGTTCTGAGACCGAAAGTGCTGTAATGGTTATTATATAAATAGACACCAGATAGCTTATTGATTCCGCCTGATGTGCGAGAACAATTAACGATTAACTTCAGACACCTCCATTTTATTTTTAATATTTCTAAATGTCATGTCTCTTCAGGCGTATATGATCATGGTTTGCCACAGATTGCTTCCTTTTATTATATTTGTATTATCCTGACTACTTAGGAAAAATATTGAAATGATTTATTATTGTCATCTCCATGGTTCTGAAGTCAAAGTTATCACTGTATATCACCCAATACTAGAGAATCAAGTCTATGATATTGTTGTAGAGTAGTTTTCACCGTGGTGGCTTGTATTTCACTAAGTCGGTCCTAAATAGGTTCGACGTACAAAACGTTAGGAACTTGAAATAATAGTTAATGATGCAGCAATCTAGTTGTGGTGGTTGATACTTTAAAGTCCGACATCGACTGACTCACCAACTCCACTCTGAGCCCTGGCGACTGCTACTACTACTACTTATTATAAGTGGGAGTGTCTATTAACAATAGAATAGGTATGTTCCGGTATAACAGATATTTAAGTAGTAGCTGGTGATTTGACAAGATGTATTTATGCCTTTTCTAAAAGCATATGTACGAAGGACAACGTAACGAACAAGAAAGTGAAATTGCAATTTCACTTTCATTCACCTGTCTATATTTCTGAGATGAGGTATTATGTACACTATTTATTATTATTCGGACTGTTGTCCTCATCTTTGTTGCCATGGTTATCACTACGTTTCGGTCGTTGTACGCGCCGACATTTTTCAGGTGGAATGTCGAACTGAACCCTTTATTTCGCTCGCTGGGGTAGACTGTTCTAGTTCCACGTGCCACATCTAATGGATGTCAGTTATGAGTTATCTTCTGTTAATTCATCTCTTCAAGTTCTCCACTGCCTTAACCAGGTATTGAACTCACAGCTTTTTGGGTCCTGTCACTGCATCTAAACAAGGATCTTAAGAACACGTAGCACAGTGGATAAATGCGTTGGTTAGATCCAGTGACAGGACCCAAAGGGCTGTGAGTTCAATACTTCAATTAAAGGATTGAAATTTTGAACATTTAATAGGTCTGTGTGTTTTTATCACTATTTTCGCGGCGTAATACTCAATGTATCCGAGGGAATTGAAAATTTGTACGATTAAAATAAATAATTTACACTATTTACATTGTTCGAATGGTTGTCCTCATCTTTGTTGTCATATTCAGGACGTTTCGGTTGTTGTACGCTCCGGCCTTCTTCAGCTGATTGGAATTTTATTGTGGCTACTGCAGGAGTGAACAAAAAACTTGGAGAGCTGAGTTAAAGAGAGAGAGAGAGAGAGAGAGAGAGAGAGAGAGAGAGGCATGGCACGTGGAACTGGAACAATCTACCCTGGTGTACGAAATAAAGAATTCAGTTTGAAATTCCAATCATCTGAAGAATGCCGGAAATTAAAACTGTCGAAACATCGTGAATATGGCAACAAAGATTAGGACAACAGTCCGAACAATTTAAGTAGTGTAAATAATTACAATACCTCATCTCAGAAATATAAACAGATAAAATAAGCCGAGCTTGAATTGGTCGAGAAACTCGAGTTTTCCTTTACGCGCTTGAAAGAATCATGCCTAAAGTTTCAATGAAATGGAACATATCAACATTAGTTCTGCTAAGCACTTACCAAGTAACACAATTGTACTAAAACACAGAATGCAGCTGCGTAACACATCCATTCCATCGGAAAACATATTGTACTTCAAATGCACCTAACAGCGCCTTAAACGCGTCATTAAAATCTCAAAGACACACCTATTCAAGTTACCCATTGATGTACCTTAACCTTAGCTTAGAAATACAAAATAAGAAACGGGTGGAAATGAAAATAGGAAGATGGGATATATCCGCACGCCGACTTGAATAAAATATGGTACGAGGCCGAGGTTAAATTAGAAGTCCAAAATAGACTAATCGAAAAAAAATAATCGTTTTCTTGCTCCGCTCCAGGAAGGACCTCACTCCACTTGTCATACGTTATCTTTCCAACAATTAGATCAAACCAATAATAGAGTTAGCAGCCATATCTGGGCCGTTGCTGCACAATCATCGCTTTCCAGGTTTGACAGAGTCCTTTACTCGACTGTACATTCTTTATTCATAAGACACATCTTCGATTGTCCCGTTTGTAAAGGACCATATACTGATAGTCCTTTCTTCTCGCTTTTCTTTTCTAGGAGTTACTGTAGTTCTCTCTCTCTCTCTCTCGCTCTCTCTCTCTCTCTCTCTCTCATCAAAACGCTACCATGTATAAATGAAATATAACGCAGTAGACACATACAGAAAAACGTTGCTCTATTCATTTCATGTTGCTGCCTAAGAAGCCAAGAACAAATAAATGCGAGCTCCATCGTTCAATCACTAATAAGTCACCTAATTAATCTTCTATTCTGTTTGTTCTTGTTCGCCTTGTTCTGTCCCAACCCAACCTAGCTAAATCATAAATATCAAGGTAAAAAAAAATGTTATCTCTCTTTGGATGGCATCCAGTCTAAGAGGAGGAAGATTCTGAATACAAAACCAACCTGAAGAGAGATGTGCTTCGTCAGACTCTCTCGCTCCAGATACGACTGCAGTACATATGACATTCCTATGAGCCTAAAAGTCTATGGGAAGTGAAGAAATAGGAATAAAATATTTTGCTCAAATTGACTGTATTAAAGAAGACTAAATATGACATCGCACATTTTGAAACGGACAAAGTCCGACAATTATTTTAAGACATTTTTAAATGACGGTTCCGTATAAGATACAGGTTCGAATCCTGCCGGAGGACGAATATTTCTGTGAAAATTTCTCGGACATTCAGGCCGGTAAATGTTGTTTAATACTGTTTATTATAAAAAGAGCATTCACTTAAATATTTGTATCTATAAAAAGAATGTATAAACATAAAAATGTCTTAAAATAAAGACTAAATATGTTGTATGTAGGAGACAAACGATATAATTGTTTCAGGAACCGATAAACGTCAAATAATAACAAATATGACGAAACTGTCTTCATCATTGTTAATCAAGTTAGATAAAAATTTGGTGAAATAATATGCATTCGCTCAGTGGATAGGCTGAAGGACATCCTAAGGAAAAAATGAGATTTAAGAGAAATCGAAAGCTCGATATTAATTGATAGATTCCATTTTCTACAGCTTATGAAACCTTTGTCGGTTATTAAAAGCCAGATTATATTTTTTATATTCTAATATTTTTAGTGCTTCAAGTCTTACAATTAACCACTAGCTAAAGGGAGAACAAGTGGATTCATACCTTTCCCAAGGTTATTTATGCGTAAAGGATTATAACGAACCCACCTGGAATTGGAACTCGGCTCTACGATTAACAATCCAGAAAAAAAATTCCATTACACCACCCGTACATCAAAGCTTACATCACCTGGTATTCCTAAGCAGTCGCCCTTCTAGTTGCTTACCAGGCTCAATGTTGCTTAACTTCGGGGAATTTACGAGCGTTTTTTTTTTTTTTTTGATATTGAGAAACGAGATATAACAGGCAGGGAAAATAAGGTCGCATAATCGCGTAAATCAAATGAAAATGAGACTAGATATTTCGATAAGTTACCTAATGTGGCAGACGGTTGGAATGTCTATAGTGCACAATGGACGAAACATGAGATAAAAATAAAATCAGGGCATACTATTAATAATACTTAAACACAGAGGACATAGTGCGGTGATTGGAAACTATGTGATAACGTGAGTAAGAACGGTAATATTGATTTGACAAAATAAGACGTCTCAGAAATGTAAAAAAACGAAGATATACGCGTATATATATATATATATATATATATATATATATATATATATATATATATATATAATGTTACCTTTATGATAAAGGCTAAAAACAGGAGAAACTCCCGTAATTAAGAATGAGCTCAAGTCCTAAGAAATAATACCTGAGAAAGATAAAAACAATTGTGTTAAACCGAACGCACGGGATACAAAGGTGAGATATCAGAAACGAAACATAGTAGGTACAGAAAATAAGTCCGCATAGCCTCGAAGAGTTAAAATCGTTAGCAAAAAGGCACCGGAGATTGGCAAATAATTGTTTGATAATAACGATAAGAAGAAGAAAAGAATGAATAAGTGACTTTGAAACCGATTCAAAACTGAAGTGAAAACATGATAAATATTCGAGAATAGTGATGGATTTTTATAACTGCTTCACTCAAATATTTTTGTCCATTCTGTTTAATATACAGGGTGTGATGGGTAAATTTTCGCCATTTTACATTTTTAATCTCGCGTATGAATACATATTGTTTGTTTCAGATTTTGTCGATTTCACAGTATAGTAGGGTCAGTTGGGCACCGTCTGTGAGAAAAGGAGTACTATAACGCAATTCCCTCCGCCAGAAATTTGAAAATGCCCTGCTGTACCGCTTGGCATTCGCACCGAAAGCTCCAATACGAACATTACAAAGTGTTTGTACACTATGGACAGTGCAGAGGATTCAAAAAGTAGTTGGATGAGACTAATGCTGATTATGAAGGTGTCTGGAGAGATCAGTAGTGATTGCGACGTTATGCGTAAATTCATCATCAACACGGAGGCCTATATCAAGTGCCTTGAGGAGTTAGTGGAGCCCTGGGTTAAGAGGTTGGCTGCTGGAAGACCCTATATTTCACAACAGGATTCTTTACCATTCCAGACAAGCAGGAGAAACGAGTCATGGCTGTCAGACAATTTCTGCGACCACATCAACACCTGGCCACCTAACTCCCCAGACTGCACCCCCCTTGATTATTATGTGTAGGATGCAATTGAGCGAGAGACGAACAAAACTCCTTGTGACACCAAAAATGAACTGAGTAAGGATTATTGCAACATTTACCAACTTAAAGAAGGAGACCGACTAGAAGAGTCGCAGGAGATTCCGAAGTCGTCTCAAGGCCGTGGCTAAAGTCAATTGCGATTTTATTGAATAAATGTATTCTTTAGTATTACAAGATATTTTCGTGCAATTTTGGTAAGTATATCTGTTAAAATGGAATGTCAGTATTATTTTCATTTTTGCATAATTTTGACAACAATTTATCCATCACAACGTATATAATTCATTTCCAAGTGCTTTTGAGGAAAATGCAAGCAACAAATTAATCTTAAGTGCTGACATATTAAGACTTTAAAAATGTCCTTGAAATAATGTTAGACAATCTGAAGCCATAAATGAAAAAAGAAAAAGAAGATTCTTTGAAATGTTTATTATTTATTAGAATTTATATCATATTCCATAATCTTCCATAATATATTATTATATAATATATAATATATATATATATATAATATTATATATATAACATATTATTATATATTATTATGAATAATATCTATGTGTAAATTAAACATTAATCTTTACTACACTTTTTAACTGCATTTCTAAACTGTCCGTTTATTGATTATTACTAACATATCTCTTCTGCTGCTTCTACTATATAACTCGATATTCTTGACAAAATCCAAAGTAACGTTCTGTAACGTTCTCGGTCCTAAACTGGCGTGGTGAATTCATTAATTTTCTAACCGCCGTTTACATGGCTTCCCTCTGTCTTTCCTATAAATACTTTCAAGACAATTGTTCTAAGGCTTTTTTCCCTTAGTGCCTCGACTGAATTATAGAATTTTTTTTTTTCATCCTTGGTATGACGATAAACTACATCCGCGTCCTGAGTAAGACAATAAACTACGTCCAACAGCAAGGTCTCTGATCAGGAGGTTTTGAGGAGCGTGGAACCACCTCTTAATTGCTGGTGTTCTCAGGTCCACCTTGACCCGGGGTGGTAGCACCTGTTAGGGTCCCAGCTATGGGCAAATAATTGACTCCACAACCTGACTCTAAACACTATGAAAGTGTAAAAATAGATTTAAATACCAGAAATACTTTTTAAAAAATTAGTATCAGCAATAAATATTTGGAAAAAGAAAATATTACCAGAAATAAAATCTTGTCAGTATTAAATAACACATTGAGGTTAATATGACACAAAACAAAACTAAACCCAAACTATACATTTTTTTAAAAAAATATTACCAGCTATACATTTTTGAAAGAAAAGGAAATTTTTCGGTATTAAATAACCCATTTTGGTTGATATGCCGTAAAACAAACCAAACCAAACAATAGAATTTTTTCAAACAAATAACTCCATTTTTCTTATTTTATAACGACGTTGATTACGTTGAACTATCTGGCATTCATCTTAGCCTGAGATGAGTCATTATATTTACAGAAATACTTTTTATATGTATAAATATTCTTATATTGGCTAGTCAAGAAAATTCCCATCACGGCCTACAATCTCATAGAACAAGTAAACGCCTGAAAGCTGGTTATAAGTAACCGGATATGTTTCGACAAGCCCCACCATAAACTAACCGGATATGTATTCTTGAAGATCCACCATAACCAGTAGCTAGGACTATCAACTTCCGGTATCATTCACCGGAAAGAAGGAAGCGCTATTTGTTTGCATAACTTCAAATAAAGAGAAAATAAAACTGCTTACAACAATAGTCAGACTAAAATAAACACGGAAAAAAGATTATAAGCCTTACAAAAACATTTCGGAAGCGATATGATTGGGAAATAAACTCCAGATCCCTTAGCGATCGATCAAAGAGGCTATCGGTGTCAGTACACAAATTAGCACTGAAGCGAAAGCGGAAATAGCAATGATCGAAACTGTAGTCGGAACCTATGGAATATGCATTATTATAGTGAATGCATCAGCAATGGATGCGCCCAACGAAAAATAGTCAAATACAGCAGTTCCCCGTTATCCATAGTTTCGTATTTGCTGGTTTCACTTATCTGCAGTCAGCTATAAAAATAGATAATGTTTACTTACAAATCAAGCGTGATGTGAAAGAAAAGCCGTAAAGTGTTTCTCTAAGTGAAGAGATGAAATATCGAGTTGTTATGCATACACTTTTTGAAAAGCATATGGCGCATGAAAATATTTAAAGAGAAAATCCTACGCTTTCGTCAGTGGGATGCCAGGAGTTAGCTCTGACACTTTCCTCTTAGTGCAATGGTAGATAGAATGACAGAGTGAATATGGTGAACCCAGAAGAAAAATTATATGGTTTCATAGATCAGGAAGGAAAGAAGATAAGAAAGGACTAACCGATAACAGAAAGAAAACAGAATGATTGGTCGTCATCACGAGATGTAGTCAAACATTTGATATTTTGATTGATTCCTTTTCTACGAAATTATCAACCCTTTTCAGATTATTTGAAGCCAGCAAATATTTTTTTAGATTGTAAGAATTTTTAAATTGATGGTTTAGTGACACAAGTCTAAATAATAAACTGGGTATGACGATAAACTAAATCCGGCAGCAACACTTCTGATCGGGAGGTTTTGAGGAGGAAAGAACCACCTCTGAATTTCTGTTGTTCCCAGGTCCATTCTGATCCGGGGTGGTAGAATCTGGTAACGTCACAGCAATGGCTAAAGAGTTAACTCCCAAACTGGGCTCAAATCACTATGAAAATATAAAAATACATGTTTATATTAATACATATTTTTAAAAATACCAGTAATATATATTTGTAAAAGAAATTACTAATCCTAACAAGAAAATTAAATTTCGGCATAAATGACCCATAAGGTTTTGATATGCTTCTACACAAGCAAACAAGCAATGCTTAATAATTAAACCATAGCTGAGGAAAAAAGAGTTCAATTTATACCTTTTCATATGGTATTTGCGTGTAAGTGAATGTAACGGGTTCAAGGGGATTTGAAACTCGGCTTTCTGATTAAAAATTCTGAGCCATTATCCATTAAGCCACCCGTATATCCAAGCTTATATCACCTTCTAATCCCAATCGGTCACCCATCTAGGGACTAGGCAGATTCGACGTTGCTTAATTTCGGTTATCCTACGAGAACCGGCGTTTTTAGTGTGATGTGGCCGTAAACCGCAAAAGCTTAGGCTTTGAATTGACGATGTCAGAAATAAGCACGGAAAGAAAGATACCTGTATTTTTTATAGTAAAAAAAAAAACGATGAAAGGTCTGTCAATGAAAACCCAAGAGTGAATTGTAATAATAAAACAAGCCTTCCAAAAACAAAGCCTACAACTCAGAACTCAGGAACAAAAAAGTACTGAACAGTTATGACATTACTTTTTTCCAATAGTGGAAAGATTGATAACAGCTACAAGACTTTAAGTAAACTATTTTCCTGACAAATCATTTTAAGGGAGAGAATTAAAAAAAAGAAAATTAACCGATAGAGGTAATGGCTGGTCAGTCACTGAATGTTTCCTTATAAGGAAACAGCTAATATTAACATAATTACTTATATGCAGTATGTGATCTCAATTTATTTGCAGTCCTTGATTCATCTGTCAACTGATATACTCCCATTACAGGCGAAATGTAAAATTCTTTGGATATATATATATATCATTCAATAGACTTCTCTGTGTTCACACATAATGGATTGTAGTCGAGACTCTAGGGTATTAATTCTCATTTACTATCATTCTGTGTCTTCCTTTGCATCAATGTCTATTTCGGAATGCTGCATGACCAAGCCTGTTGTCTGCGATTGTGTGAAATTAAGCCATTTTCCGGAAGGGTACTGGGCTTTTGTCACGAGACTACACACGTAACCACTCCAGTGTGGATCCCAGTGCTACAAGTAAACGAACAGCTTCCTCTTCTTTATGAACAGCTTTTACAGTAAATGTACAGGAAATGGTTTATCGGTGACCATTTCAGTTAATGCATTGGGCGAAAGATTCAGCCTTCATTTAGTTTGTTCATATCTATGGCGGTTATATCTATCCATCGATTTCTGTTTCTATCTATCTATCTATCTATCTATCTATCTATCTATCTATCTATCTATCTAATACTGTTTATATATATATATATATATATATACATACCTGATCCTATCTATCTATCTATCTATCTATCTATCTATCTATCTATCTATCTATCTAATACTGTTCATATATATATATATATATATATATATATATATATATATATATATATATATATATATATACTGATCCTATATATCT
>CAHIKZ030000255.1:607500-637500 GCA_903632075.3 Acanthosepion pharaonis
CCTCCTCCTCCTCCTCTTTCTCTCTCTATTAACTTACATCAACTTAAAACTATCCTTCAAAAGCGTATAAAAATAATACGTAATTTAAAACCATTTTTTATGCTTGGAAATGTGATCAGAGGAACCTGGAAAAAAACAGCTTCCTGGGGAAATAAAATATAATCAATGGACTCTTATGGTTGTCTGTTTTTTTAAAATTTTAATTAAAATATATATATATATATATATATATATATATATATAATAAAAAGGCTTAAACACTAATATTCCATGGTCATAATTTATTCCATTGGAATCGTAAATACGATCCAATTCATCAGACCTACAAATTCAAAAAGAAAACAGAAAAGAACAACCTGTGTGTGTGTGTGTGTGTGTGTGTGTGTGTGTGTGTGTGTGGATATGTGGATATATGTGCATGTTTGTACATGGGTATATGTATGTGTGTATGTGGGTACACACCTATGTGTATGTATATACGTGTATATGTTATTGTGTATGTGTGTATTCGCATGTGTTTTTGAACATAAACATATCTGTCCTTGCTAGATTAGATAATCGTTACATTTATTCTTTATATGTTTATATTTGATTTGTAACCTGTAGTCGATATTAATTTTGTCAAATTTTCTCAATTACACAGCGGCCCTTTCAGTAAATGTCCTTTAAACTTAGTTTCCCACTCCCCATCTCTCTCCCCCACCCCTTCTTTCCTTTTCTCTTCCTCCCTCTTATTCTGATCTTTAACATTAGATCGTCCATGGTGTGTTTTGTCACCACGAAATGTATCTTTAATGTATTAGAAATCCGACAACATTCATATTTCCCCTTCCACTCACCTCAAGTAAAAAACCCTCTCTGTTAAGTTTTAGTCTCCCACCTTCTCTCGTCTGTTACCCCTCTCTTTAACACTAACATTCGTCCCGCACTCTCATACTTACACTCTCTCTAAATTATATTCTTATTTCCGGAGTTGTCCTTTTCTTTTTTTTTTTTTGAATTTATAGGTCTGATGAATTGGATCGTATATATATATATATATATATATATATATATATATATATATATATATATATATATATATATATATATAAAAATAATTTTACAAACATTATGGCTGGGTTACACTCACGAAAACAAGGAAACAAGGTCAAAAGTTCATATAGATATATATCTGAGTTATTAATTTTAAAGTTTAGCCCGTGGAGTGTGTTCTTCGGGGTCATGCGTACAAGCGGACCTCGGCCTTCCTCGATTCATAGTTAGTAATGCCATGGATACTGTCTCAAACAGCAGCAGAGGTTGCATGACTTTGCTGTTCTTCGGCCTGGAAACGCAATTTGATACAGCCGTGCAGCCTCGCGTCTATTACCGTTCGTGTGGCTGTATGAATACCCCGCCTTTGTTAAACGGAACGCTTCTCAGTTAAGTTACTACTACACACGCTAAACGTTGAAAACATATTAACCACAGATGTACACGAATGACAAATGTAATATAGTCTACATGGAAACACAGCGCAATCTATGGCAAACTTTCTTTAAACTAAACTCAAAAGCAAAGAATTTGCAGAAATATGTTTATATGCACTTTTGTCCTTGTTTTGGCGTGAGGAATACGCTCCCCAAAGTATGTAAAAGTATTTTGATAAGCCCTGTTTATATATATATATATATATATATATATATATATATAGAGAGAGAGAGAGAGAGGGGGGATGCGTGCATATCCTTACATATAGACTGATTTCTTGTTCGCATCTTCTTTAGAGATAAATAGTTGCACAAGAAATATTAGTATAACTGATGACATATGAGCAAAAATTAAAAATAATAGTTAGATATTTCTACACGGAATTATTAATGAGAATTGAATCCAGATGAAAGCAGCAAAGTTAAATTTCAAGTAAGTTCTTGCCTGAGGATCCAGAGCCTACTTTCAGAAAATTAATGATCGATCGACGTTTTAGCAACGTTAAAAAAAGAATGAAGAAAAGTAATTTGCACTTGCCTTACCGACAATGGCGCCCATATTGAAAGAAAATCGGATTTCCTGAAATACGCTAACGGGAATTCCAATCCCTTCAAGAGAATTTTAAATGCTAATTTTAATGATGGTGACTGCCAACACGCTGAAATTTTTTACCAATCTATGTTGTGTTCGATACTAACTAAAATCAAGTCCTTAGCAGTCATACCGTTTATTTTCGATTTCACTTCGATATTCCATCTAAATTTCGAAGAGTATTTTGATGAAGAGTGTTGTAATAACAAGCAATGATAATAAGATTGCTTAGATAAAAATAACATATTTTAATCTGAAAAGCAGGTTATCAAGAAAATTAAATAAAATAGTAACTTTGGATCATCTCAGGGGATTTAGGAGATTAGGTAACTGATTACATGTTTCTTTTCTGCATTTTCTTTTTTTTTCCTCTTTTTTCTTGAAAGAACTATGCCTTCAAGGGGAATGTTTTCCACTGCTTTCTCTACGGTTCGGGATTTAGAGTTTTCCTTCTCATAGGCTGGATGCCAGCCGCGGCTATTTAGATTATAGCAGGACGAAGGGAACAAAAAGTATTCATTACTATTCCAAGATTATTGGACCGAAAGTGACGCAACAGCCTAATCCAAAACTTGATCTCGGTTCACTGGTTCGACTTTCCACGGCGATAACAGACGACTCGTAAAATTCACCAGAGATTCAAACAACAATGATTGAAAATGGATTAAACGATTATAATGATATCGTTGTCAAAGAAACAAGATAATACCGCTTCATCGAAGTGGATGTTTTTTCGTTACCATAGTTTAATTGTTACAGAAAGACTGACAAAGTCAAGAAATACACTGATCTTCTGATAGATATGACAAGGTAAGAAGAGGAAGAACAGTTCGACATGAAATTAGCCAAGAAATCTTATAAAGCTGAAAAATACCTACTTGGGGTGAAGCCTCAACATCATATGTCAGCCATAACAGATGATGTAGAACTTGAATTTAGTTTTATTTTATTCGGTTCACTTGTTCGACTTTTCACGGCGATAACAGACGACTCGTAAAATTCATTGGAGATTCAACAGCAATGACTGAAAACGGATCAAATGATTATAATGATATCGTTGTCAAAGAAAGATGATAATCCCTCTTCATCGATGTGGTTGTTACTCGTTAACATAGTATAATTGTTACAATAACACTGACAAACTCAAGAAATAACTGATCATCTGATAGATATGACACTAGAAGAAGAAGAAGAAGAAGAAGAAGAAGAAGAAGAAGAAGAAGAAATGTTCGACATGAAATCAGCCAACAAATTTTATATGCTATAAAATATCGACATGTTGTTGGCCATAACAGACAAGGTAGAACTTGAATTTAATTTTATTTTGGCCTTTATTAACCAAGGGGTAGTGATTAACAGAGTATTTTAAAACGTAAGATGAAATTGTTAGATTTGGAGTTAAATTTATTCTACGAAATAAAAAAAAAACCTTCAATAAAAACTTCAATAATTCATACTTGACCCAGTGTTGTCGGATTATGGATAAACAAACTGTACACTGTTTTAGCTGAATCGAGAAACAGATGACATCACAGGGGCGAGATAAGACAAAAAATCCACCAAGAAAATATGTCTGCGAGCAGACAAATGGATATCTGTGTAACTCTCAAAGTAATGCTGAATGAATAGAAGTCCTTGCTGAATTAGACCAGAAATACTCTCAAGAAGAAAATACTTGTTATCTTCTTGATCAGATTGCTTTCAGGGCAAGTAATACAAATTCGAAAAGACCTATGTTCCACAGATAACACAAAAAGCATTCGATAAGTTACAGCCCGAAAACTTATTTCAACTGCTAACTAAGCTTGAGAAAGGTATTAGAATACGCGTTATTTATAGGGAGAAAATCGCCAGTATATGAATAAAAACCACCTAGAAATAAATCATAAATTGTCACAAAAACTATTTTGGAAGAATCAATGTCTAATAGTGAAAGCAGAAATCTGATCAAAAAATATATGGCTTTTTAAGATGGTCGTGCAAAATACTAAGTCAAATTTTACACAATCAAAGACGTCTTCTTCTCCTTGACTCTCGTGTTCCTTAGGGAAAGTGTAGAAGCAATTAAATTGAGCCAGTGTTGAACAACTTCGATGTCAGGTTACCCCTCATAATTTTCGAAACAGCTACTAGGGGACGCTTTCAGGACTATAAATATTCTACGATATTTTTTCTCGTTCTCGTCTTATTTTTTCCTCTTACACGTCAACATGTAAATATCTCGCGGAGAACGCGTTCACTTTTAGAAATTGCATGAACAATACACACACGCACACACAAACACATACATATGCACTTTCATTCTCTACACATAATTTGCACCCAAAAAGTTTTCACATTCATTTGATATACACGTCTTTGACTTTGACATTTGTAATCCTTTGTGGTTAATACATTATCATTTGTTTGTACATATATATTGGTTCTTGTCGTTTCTTTTCAATTCAGTAAATGTACTCACATTCCGGGTCCGCCATGCTTGTTTTGAGCATTTCGGGAGAGACACGTGTTTATCTCTCAATGCATAAAATCACTACAAAAATAGCCATTTTGTTTCAACACTCTTGGTGTCTTACCAATTATATATATATATATATATATATATATATATATATATATATATATTTTTGTATATATATATATATATACTTGATACTTGTATATATATATGTGTGCGTGTCTTATCAATTACAACAATTATATACTTGTATGTATATTATATATATATATATATATATATATATATATATATATATGAAAACGTGAAAATTGAAAATTTACTTTTCATTGATTTGATTTCTGATATTTACATATTCATAAATAAATGAATAAATAAATGGAAACCGTCTATTCTTAAACAGTTATTTCAATTAATGTATTAATTATTTAGGAGATTTTAATAGATTTCTTAATCATTTTCATAAAGTTTTCGGTTTTCTTCTCGGCACCCTGACTGCTGAGCTTGTTCTCCCAATTTCCCGTCATGGAGACGTCGCTAGTGAATTCTGGCTGAACATAGGCAGAAAGCATTCAGAACATTGCTTGGGGTACGGCACAAATCGATGCAGCATTCATTCAGATAATCTCTTCGGTCTGCAGATGTACAATGCGACAATATTAAGTTTCCATGCGGATACTCGGGAATATAAACACATAGTTTGTCTTTGTATTTTTATTAACTGGTTTGTCGAAACCGCAAAAATGTGCATGGATGTTCACATAAAAAATGATTCACTCGCATATTATAAATTGGAGGTTAAAATTTGCGTTATATTTCTGGCATTAGGAGCATTGATTTTAAATGAAGTCATTTACAAAAACAAGGCTCTGTATTTGTTTAAAGGTGGCATTGGGTGTTTATTAAAAAAGATCGACTCGTGTAATGGTTAACAAGCTTGTATCGTTAAAACAGTTACGACTGGGTAGTGAGTTCAATCCGCACTGGGTGCCTCATACTTTCAGCCTTGTGTCACATCTAAGCTACGCTTAGAAAATCATTTGGCACTTCGGTGTGTTGTAATGGTTAGCCATCTTGTCTCGCTAGAATAATTACCAGTGATAAGTGAGTGCAATCCTCACTGGGTGCCCTCTACTTTTGGCCTTGTGCCACATCTAAACGACGCTGGAAAATCACTATTCAGCAAAGATCGACTTTCATTATATTGTAAAAACTTACAGATAAATTTTTATTTAAAATTGGATTTCGCCGCTCCCCCCCAAATCCTCTTTTTGATGACATTATGAAAATTAATTATCATTAATAGACTGATTGATTGGTTTTTACGGATTATCAACCTGTTTCAGGTTATTAAATGCCAGAAAACACATGTAGAATGAATCTTTTGGAGATAATAATGATAATAATAATTTACTGATACAAGTTCTAAAAATTAACCCATAGCTGAATAACAGCTCACTATAAAATGACGTCTTTTCAAAAAGGATATGTTTGATTCATTTTTACGGTTTATCAACACTTTCCAGTTTATTTAAAGACAAAATATTTTTCGATTGTAAAAATTTTGTTTTTTGAGACAATAATGGTTTAGGAATACAAATCTTACTAATGTAGCCATAGGTGGGGGGAGCGGTGGATTCATGCCTTTCTGAAGGTTATTTGCGCGTAGTGAATATATTTCTTTTTATGTGCCGTCGCCTTTCAGAACGTAGGCGATCATGACTCTCCATTTCTCCGTATCTCTTGTCGCTCTCAATAAGTTCGTCCCTCTGTCACCCCTAGACCACGTTCTGTCATCCACTTGCTTAAGCCCCCCCCCAGGTATGTAATGCGTTGCTTTCCCTTGTTTCTCTTTCCCTCTATTCAACCCGTGAGTATCAGATTCTCCAGGCTCTCCTTTCTCGTTACATATGGTGCATAAAACGAACGTAATTGGAACTCGGCTCTCAGATTTCCATCTTTTAATCATTATCCACTACACCACCCACACATCCAATTTTATAGTACCTTGTATTCTCAAGTGGTCACCCATCTAGCCATCGACCAGGCCGAACATTGCTTAACTTCGGTGATCGTATGGAAACCGGTGTTTCAGAGTAAGGTGACCCTAAAGTAAAGTACCTAATTAAGGCAATAAAAACAGACATAATAAAAAGGGACAAAAAATAGGACAACAATGCCTACGGAAAGATTTTAACACGAAATAAGGAACACGAAATTAAAGGGATAAAGGAGAAGAACACCCAAATCATATAAAATAAGATACCTGATAACAATTGATTCAAAATTGCTCCATAATTTACCAATTTAAATAACGGTGTGAAGCTGGTTATAAGGTTCAACTACACAACTTCTAGCGAAGCGAATTGCCCATGTCCCCATGGCAAATGTCGGTTGTATAAGCGTGTAGTCATATCCGGGTCTGCAATCGCAGAATACCTTATTAAAAAACATCGGGAGTGTACATCATCCTTTCCCGCGGATATGTTCACAGTTTTAGACTGATCAAAATCTATCATTTAAAATACTTCAAAGAGTTTAATAATTTTTTCTATTATAAATCAAGACAAGTTTCCTAAAGCAAACAGATATATTGTTTGTTAAGGGTTAATGTGATTTGTTTATAAATAAGTATCCGTTTCAGTATATTATTTATATGCAGATATTTTCTTAGTGTTTCTCTTTTAAGTCGGGGTGCCCAAAAATGTTACTTTCTTCGATCGAATTCTGACGAGTGAGGAGAGATAACCGGTTAGCTCGTTTTATATAATTTTTGTTTTTCTCTCTCTTCTCTCTTTGTTTTTTCATTTATTCCTTTTTTCTCTCTCTCTCTCTCTCTCTCTCTCTCTCTCTCTCTCTCTCTCTCATTCTCTCTCCGTTTTCCGTTTCTTTCTGACAATTTATCTCTCCCCTCATCTTTCTTTGATTTTAGTTTCTTTCTTACTCCTTATTTCGTATTGGCAACTACGTAATTGTTGTTTTATCTTTTAGTCGCTTTTTATTAAGTCCGTTTTTTTTATTGCCTTAAACAATAATAACTATTAATTATGATTAATCTTTCACAAAGATCGTTAGATAATATTAGTAACATTGATCCACTGGGATAAAAGCGTTAATTGAAGTAATCCAAAAATGAATTGAGAGTTCAATGCCTGAGCACAAAAAAAAATTGAAGAGTAGAGTTACTGAAGAGAATTTACCGAAACTGAGATATCCAGAAAAGGCATGACACGTGGAAATAGAACAATCTACCCCGGTGGAGTAAATAAAGTGTTCGGTTCAAAATACCAAAGTATATCAGAAGGCTGGAGCGGAGTAACGTCGTGAATATGGCAATGGAATGAGGACAACAGTCCGAACGATGAAAATAGTAACATTTACTTGAAACAAATTCTTGAAAATATTGTATTCATTGTTATATGACAGCTGATGTTTCAGTCGTTCTTTTCCAAAATAAATGTTATCCAAAATGACGCATATTTGATTCCAGAAATTTTAGGAAATAATTTGTTATTTTGTTTAACCTTAATTTCGAACCGCTGAAATGAATATTTGAAAATGAAATCAAGACATTGCTTGTGAACTGTCAACGGAATCTAAATATTTTGAACAACATTTTATACTTTCATTGTAGTTATTAGATCATAAAATGTATTGCTGGTAATTTTAAGATAAAAATGTATTGTTAGCAATGTTATTATAGAAAACGTATTAATTGTGTTTCTTTATACTTAAAAGAAATAGTCAATATAGTCAAGCATTGAAAATTATTTACCCATTCTTCGTTATGTACATGTAATTTATGTTTGATTTACACATAGGTTAACCGAATCTTTAAATGTCCTCCAGTCTGAATTTGTGACAGACGATTAAGTCGGATATATCAAAATTACATGAAAACAAAGTGATCTTGATGTAAGTGAAATGAATCACCATTAACCACACCAAAGCCTGGTTTTCATCTTATCAATACGATACTGTCTATATGGGAAGATTGGAATATAGTATAAGCTACTTTTACGAAAACAAGAGATTGATTCGAACAAGTACAACTACCAGGTAGACTAAATAAAGACAATAGTCACCGAAAAGCGTGCATACCTAACGTGTGTTATATTCTACTATGATACCTAACTCCAGACCACATGTTTCTTTGGCGACCAAGCAAAAAAGAAAAGAAAAAGAACAAATTCAATTTGGCGGGGACATTTACACTCATCGACATTTTCAGCGGATAGTTCACCTTCGATTTGCCATTTATTCTAGTCTTTACAGAATTCGTCAATTCTTTGACAGATTACAAGAAACAGGTAGAGCAGTTGCCTGCTGAGAAAGACGGAAAAACAATTTTCAAAGAAAGAACATAAAAGACAGCGAAAGACAACAGAATAAAATGTGGAATATATAATTCAGTAACGTTAATGGTGAAAATAACATAAAATATTTTTTTTTATTCTTTACTTAATATCCAGAAAGAAAAAAAAATTGCAGACGGAATAAAATTGTTTGACATTATCTTAGTAGAAAAAGGAGGTAATTCTTTCTTTAAGAAAAAAATGTTTGCCACTGAATTCCTTAAGAATTTAAACATTCATATTGATATTTGACCGTCTTTTGAAGTCGAAATTAGGCTGCTTGGTTGATTTTGTTTAGCGGCATATCAACACCACTATGGGTTATTTAATCCTGGAATCTAAATATTTTGAACAACATTTTATACTTTCATTGTAGTTATTAGATCATAAAATGTATTGATGGTAATTTTAAGATAAAAATGTATTGTTAGAGTTATTATAAAAAAAACGTATTACTTGTGTTTCTTTATACTTTTTTGGTGTTGTATTGATTTCCTTTTGCTATAAAATGTATTGTTGTTCATTTTACTATAGAATTCCCTGTTGATTTATTTAAACAGCGGGTGCAGGGTCATCATTTGCCCATAGCTGGGACTCTACCACCCTCGAAATCAGCAGTGACCTAATGGAGATATTTTTTTAAGCCCATCTTCCAACATAACCCTGCATACCGATAAAATCACTTTTCAAAATCCAGATTAATATCTGCGCTAAAGCAATGACCACTGCCCCCCATTAGGAAATATTCAAATATTTTAATTAAGATGTTGTGGAGCGTACCCGTCGCCCAATTCCCGAATGGACAATAAACAACGGGTAACCTACCTAACGAGCTTGCGTAAATGAATAGCAACTCAGCGAATGTGAACAACATTGAGAAGACAAACTTTGCAGAGAGTTACAAAGGAGAAGGATGCTGTGGAGAGCACTGACCGCCTAATTCCCGAATGGACAAAAAATCGAATAGCCTATCTAACGAACTTGTGTAAATGGATGGTAGATCATGGAATGTGAACGTCAGCAAAAAGACAAACTTTGCTAAGAGTTACAAAAGAGAAGGATGTTGTGGAGGGCAGTATTCGCCCACTTACTGAACTGATGCGACACAAGAAGAAAAAGAAAATTCATCATGAAATGCGCAATGTAGCACAGAGTCACAACCTCCCCGCGTTAGGTGTTGCAGTGGTTTCGTAGCATGTAGACTTTTCTTAGTCGAGCAATTAGAAACACACCCAACCGGTTTCGGATACAGAGTTATCTGCCTTTAGTCTGGCTGCTAACTAATACTAGAGAGTTCGGTTTGTCTGATAGCTTATAATTATAATTCATAACTTTTCAATAGGCATTTATATAGAAACGAACGCAATTGATTCAGCTGGAATTTAATCTCGATGCCAATTCCATCCTATATCTCTCATAATCACTACACTGCTTACACATCCCACGAGTATAACTGACAAAGTGAAATAAAGTCAGTAGCCTATCAGTAAGTTATCAAATCTTAAGATGACCTACTTTTTCTTACGATCAAAGCACTCTGAAAATAACGGTATCGTTTGATTACTGAGGTTAAACAATGTGGAAACTGTTAAGTACTTAAGAAGGTCGACTTGGGAACACGGGGTGATGTAAACGTCCTGCTACATCTATATATATGCTGTTGCTTTAAATAATCCACAAAGGGTTAATACGCCATAAAAAAGAAATCAATCAACTCAAATAATTAGGTATGGCTTGTCTTATCGAACTATAAATACATGTTAGAATCTGCTTCCTTGATGAATAATGGGAACATCTGGCTGCGCAGTTAGGAAAGAATTCATGTCGATCTGCGCATATGTATAAATTACATTCAGCAATTTTGTGAAGTGCTCTGAGATTCGAAGTTTTAAATTAGTAGCTACGTTTCCTGTTTGAAGCTTACAAATGAGAGATAAAGATAAGAAAAAAAACTTCAGAAACTAGAAAGTGTAAAACAACTTTGCAAATAGAAAAATGATTGGCAGGTACCATCAAATTATTTAAAAAAAAAATACACACAGTGAAAATCATGGATAAATCAGATGTAGGACTGATACAGCCAAATTAAGGAATTTAGCACGCCGATTTTTCTCTTATCAAGAGAGAAGCTATAAAAAATCCACTTTGTCGAACTATGAAAATTTTAGTCGTTATGGCCACGAGGAAGTGTAAAAAAAACACAAGACGTTGGTTGCTAAGTGGCAAAATATAAGACGCCATTAAGTAGGCCTCATTAAAAAAAATCATCCCTAAGGAAAATAGAATGAAACTGATACTAGAACTCAGGAAGACATATTTTATCACACACGCGTGTCTGTGTGTGTGTGTGTGTGTGTGTGTGTGTGTGTGTGTGTGTGTGTGTGTGTGTGTGTGTGGTTAGAACATTTGATTTCTGACCATGAGACCTGAGTTCGAATCTCACCACGGTTGATTTGTCAGGAATGGAGGACCGTTGATAGCCGTGCTAGCACGAAGTCACAAGTCATCGTGACCGAGGGTTTGAGTGTGCTGGTCTTGTTCAGACTTGTTGATCACGTTAGATAGCATGCTCTCTCCCAGAAACTGTAACTAAAGTCTGCTCAGCATAGTTGCAGTATAAACCACAGGTTGGCTCTGTGGGTGTTGAACAAACAGAAATATGCCTGAGCGAGCGTCTGAATTACGGATTAGCTAGTCTCCCTAGTAGACGGGTATCCTCGAATACGAGTGGCTAACTATTATATATATATAGAGAGAGATAGATAGATAGATAGATAGATAGATAGATAGATATAGACATATTTATTTATATAGAGAGAGTTTTGAGGTATTCAATATTTCATGGTTAGGATGAGTCATATATAAGCGTTTAGATAGAAATTCCTTCTATCATATTTAGCACTAGCAGCATGGCACGGCGTTTCCCGTGCTTGATTCAAAAATCGTACGACTCATACAGCAATCACTCTCACGACTTAAATATTTTTACCCTTCCTTGCCTTTAAAGGAGTGCCCTTTTCCGTGATGATGCTGCTACATGCCTTACTTCTTGCCTATCTCACACTGCGAATTTTTTCTAAGCTCTATACTAAACATTAAATCTGTTACGAAAAAAGAACTAAACAAAATGAACACAAAACGATCAGCTTTAAAAAAGGACTCGTAACTGGAAAAACCGAATGAAAAAAGAATGTTAACAACAAATACTTTTTCACACCCAACCCAGTTCGGCGGAATCAGAATCAACGTTGAGTTTAAGCAAGCGAATGAGCCAATTGGAGTAAAGTGCCATGCAGATTTAATTTTTTTCCACTTGTGACGAATGCAGCTATCGATTTTTTTTGCATGCTAGATAACATTCGTGTCAGTCAGCTGTTGGCGCTCACGCTCGCCAATAGAATCTTCCTGCCTATTCGTGGCAGCCAGCTATGGGCTCTTACTTTGACCAGTAGAAAATGGCCGCAAACTACACGAAAACTGCCGTAGAAGCATGAAAAAATCGATTATTTCCACTATCGATGGGAGTTGGGAAATGCAAAGTTGGTCTTGGCCTTTTCACTAACTTCGAGCATGTGAATGTAAATTTTGGTGCAAATCCGTCGAAAATTGCGGCCGTGCATTCGTTACACACACACACACACACACACACACACACACACACACACACACACACACACACATCCTGCTTTTTATAGATAGAGATTTGCTGATATTTCATAAGTATTAAAAGAGAATAAAAACAACCCTTCAAATTATTTTCGAGTATAAAGCAAATATTCTTTAAATGCGTAAATGAAATGTTGCAATTTCTGTCAGCTGAATGTTACTATGTCATAAATAATTTAATTTATATTTGTTTTTTAAATATACTTTTTGTTAAAACGTAATTATTTTTCGATCAAACTAATATATAAATAAATTTAACTTACGTTTGTTTTGTTTTTATATCCTTTCTATTAAAACGTAATTCTTTTCCGAACACCTTTTATTGAAATGAATGTAACTTACATTTGTTTATTATATCCTTTCAAGGAAAACGTATTTTTTCCGTACTCCCTAATATTTAAATTGATTTAAATTATATTTGTTTTTTAAGAAAACGTAATTACTTTCCGAACATCGTAATTATACCTAGGAAAATTTTTATTTAAGGTTGAAATATGTTTTCTAAATTAAAATATATTCTTTATCGTTAGAACAATTTGTGAAAGTGTTAATATCTATGTAGTAGTCGTTCACATTAGTGAGCACAAAATGACAACACAAGAGAATATTCAGAAAGCATTTTAAAAATAATTCAACACAGATATTTCTAATTTCCTGCTTCACATTCGTTCTCTTCTCTTATCCTGATACAACCAACACAACAGACTCGTGCACGAGGGAAATTTAACTAGCTATTCAGCATAAGAAGCATTATAAAGAAAGAGAAACTTCATGACGCTAAACGTAATAATCTTCAAAAATCTTCATAGAAAATTAAATAAAAATTAGCTATTTCTTTTTAATCTAGAGTTTGTTATGAAGCGAAAAACCCAGCACTACTTTGAACGGAAATATTTTATTTATATAAATACATAGTCTCCATATTCATACATCAAATAATTTTACATTGCTTTCTTTCGACTTACGCCATATTTCATTTGAAAAACTTATTCCGTCGCCAAAGAAATATTCCACTTTTGATTTAATTCTTTCCCCGAGGCAATCTTCAATATCTTGAATTATTGGAAATTGTACACAGACAAGGAGGACTGCATTTAGCAAAAGAAGTTAGTCATAACATAAGAGGTACTACATACTAGATATGAACGCAATTTCCATTCTAGCTCCGCAGTCGATAGTCGCATTGAATTTGACACACGATTCCGGACGCTATAAAATGAAATATATTCAGGTCGACCTCTATGCATAGAAAAACTCCGTTCTGTTCACTGGCAATATTCAAACCAGCCTGTTGCTCTCTGTTGCGTTCTGCAATTAAATTCTTTCAAGAAGGTAATAAGAATATTACTAGACATAATGAAAATTTCGTTTTTGTTAGGATATTGCGAGTTGTCGATTCTCGTAATAAATGCATTGTACATATCCTGTGATTCATATTCCAAAAACGAATAATGCTCTTTCCTATAAACCCCTGAAGAATCTATCATTCAGAGGAGCAGAATTTTTTTCGAAGTGTTTTAAGCGTCTTACTAGAGTTGAGTGGTTTTATAAACAATAAAGTGTTGAGTAAACCTCAAATATACTTCCTCAGCTTTTCCTCAAATTATACAAAATATTTTGCTCGGAAATATCGAGATATTTGAGAAAATTCAAATGTAATGAATCTTGACCAGGAAAGGCTTTCTCACCGATGTGACGTGGCTTCTCTCTGTCTTTTCTACAAATATTTCAATGGCAATTGTTCTGATCAGCTTTTTACCCTGGTGCCACAACTACGTGAATTTAACTGTGCTACTAGATTGACAATTAGGTCTCAACGTTTTATTGATGAACTAAATAGATATAACCGCCAATTAAAGTTTATTTTCTTGCAAGTCTCGACTATGGAAATCCCTACTGATTTCTTGCTCTCCTGATGACTACAATCTTCAAAAATTTAAATCGCCATCTTCCCTACTCGAACCCTGTTCCTTTTCTTTCCTCTCTAAAGTCTTCTCATTCCCTAATGCCTTGCCACCTTACTTGGGGTGAAAGCATAAATAAAGTCATATTAATCATTACGACGTATTGGAAAGCTATACATACGACGTATGTATAGCTTTCCAATTATTCTTATAATTTCCAAAACTATATGTAAGTCAGTTAGTTATGTGCCATGCCTGATACTCGCTTAGGCTGTCATGTGTCTTTGGATAAAAAGATTTTTTCCCGCAGTAGGTTGCCATTTCTTTCGGTGGTAGGCCAGTTGCCATCCAAGGCTAGAGAACCCGATCTGCCTCGCTATTTACCCATAGCTGAGTGGAGAAGAAAACAGCTCACACCTTTCGCCAGAGACGTAAGTGAAAGTAATGGATTCGACTGGAATTCGAACTCAGCTCTCCGATTCCTCAATCCAAGCCACTATCCATTAACTTCAGTGAACATCCGAAAACCTGTGTTTCGACATATGGCCGCAGGAATTGCTCATGTCGAAAACGTTTATTTAAAGTAAATTCTGTTGTTTCGGCGTCGATATTTTTTTAACATTTAAGTACTTTCGTGTGCATAATAAATTGGATGGTTTAATAACTAGTATTAAGAAATTTCTTGCGAATCTTTAGTTTGTTGGGATCAAAATAATTTTATTCTGCTATCGCCTTCTATTTTAACGCAGAAGCTGAAGGGGTCGGTATAAAAAAATCAATTTGCAGGCCTCAAATATGGTTGCTAAAAAAAACACGAAAGGAAAAGAAATTGAACCGTTTCATAATCATCGTTAGTTTATATTCAAGGGGGGGGATATGTTAATATGTTATGACAAAGAAACAGTTTAGCGCGAACCCAGTATTTCAAGTGTATATTTTAGATGAAAAGAAAATGTCAACTGTCCTCGGATATTCCGTTTTGTATCCCAGTCTTCCTGTTTGTAACTAGTGTTCTCCTGGATAATTGTTAATCGTTGGCGTTTCGTCGAGTCTCTCATATTTTCTCTGTAGATAAATTGTTGAGTTTATACTACTAAAATAGTTCCTTTTTAGTTCGCATGTTTTTTAATTCGCTTCACCGTTTCGGACCATGAATTAGTAAAAATATGGCGGAGACAGCATTTTTCGATAACAGATTTACTGAATTAGAGTTTGCAAACAAAGTGATAAAATAAGTGAAACATTGGGCTGAAATGGTTCAGTGTTAGTCGAAAATCACGCCTATGCTGGAAATTCGAAGAATGATGATTTAGAGTTAACATTTTGGGGGTTTTATTCATTCCTGTTCTCCCTGTCTTTGGTAAAAAAAAAGAAAAAAAAACAACAAAAAAACATGCTTTTTTTCTGGGGACAGAGGTTTAAATCATCAGGAATTTTCATATCTGTCAGCCTAAAAATATCAAATTTTTAGGCTGACAGATATCCAAATTCCAGCTAATGTCATCAAATATTTTTTCTTGTCTGGGCACACAGAAACACAACTTTTATAAGGAATCCCACCTATCCAGCTTAGAAGGTTTCATAATCATCGTTAGTTTGTATTCAGACTGTTATTCTCTGGAATTTCTTTTAATTATATAGAAAGTGTGATCAGAGTTTTGTGGTTTGTTTTTTAGTTTTGTTTTTTTTTACTCCAAGAAATCTATTTTTTTTCTAGGAAAGAACAGGTTAAACGCCAATGGTTGGTTTCATGAAAAGAGTCAGACATGTTTTCTTGTTTCTTATGCAGAGAAACTCATGCTGTTTTTCTAATGATGTAAAATCTAGCACTGAAGTCCATGTAATATTAGTTTCTTTATTTTCTCCTCTCTATTATTTGTGAGGTCTTTACTTTCGTCTTCAGAAGAGAAAATGGCAAATCTATTTTTTTTTTACATGATTTTATGTTTTATATTGGCTGACTTTTGGTTTCGAAAAGAGGCAAGTAAAAAAGAAAATAATCAAAAAGATATGATGATCAATAACGGGTAATCAAATGCTAATGGAAAAAGTTAGACCGAAATAAAATCTATACAGTTGAGTCAAACTTACACCGGAACACGAACAATCACTGTCTCTGACTATGACAAAATAGTCATGAATCTTAAGTAATGACGCCACGCGTACAATTTTCCGCCTGAGCACAACTATTTGTAATTTTCGTGACAGATGATACAGGAAATGCCTTATGAAGTGAAGGGGAAAGTCTACCTTTTAGAATTTCTCTTCGCTGCCACTGAATAAATTCTTTTGTAGGCAGAACGTCAGAAAGGAAATATATTTGAATGATGCCACACCGAGGAGTAATTGTTACTAATATCACCTTGTACCATTTCCAGCTAAAAAAAAAATGCTGTTGCTAAAAAAGATTTTACTAGGTTACATAAATGTTTCAAAATAGATAACTTTTTTGTGGACTTCACACAATGTACCCACAATGGGCTCTAATCGTGTAAGCATGATGCATTTTAAGGTTACATTAAAAGAAAAGTCGTTATTAGAACGTTCACTCATTATCAGAATTCTAATCCTACTATGTCATGATTTTCAGGATGTAGGTGATCATGGCTCTCCAAAATTTCCTGTACTTTGCAGCTCTTACTAAATTTTGTGTTTTTGTTATTTCTCCTAAACCCTGTTCCGCCATCCATTTATTCAAGCTAAATATGTTATGAGATTTTCCACTGTCCCTCTTGCGTTCTATGGGTCCTGTGAGTATCAGATTTTCCAAGACCCCTTTCCTCATTATGTGTCCTAGAAATTTCATCTGTCTCTTCCTGATGTCATGTTTAAGGCTTCCTTTTTTGTTTGCATTTGCTCACATCTTCGTTCGATGGTAACCTCAGCATCCTTCTGTAGAACCACATTTCTGTTGCTTCAAGTTTATTCGTTATCTTTGAAGAGATTGCTCAGTATTCACTGCCATATAAGAGAACAAATATCACGTAAGAATTCAGTACTCGTTTCTTTGTTACTAACGAGGCCTTCTTTCTGTTTCTTAATATTCTGCTCAGCTTTTGGAATTCATCTTTGGCTATAACAAATGCGTCTTCGGATTTCAGTGCCACACTTTCCATCGTCTGTAAAAACATTTCCCAGATATTTAAATTTTTGTATTTGTCAAACTTATTAATACTCAAAACAAACTACGAAAATAAAGTTATGTCTTCTATAATATATATATTTAAGTAGCACGGATTTTTTTTTTCAGTTACAGCATCGTGCAACGTTACGATGAGGCTATAATGTCGATTATGAGCAGACAATTCCGGATGGTGGGAGTCATACGGGCATTCCACATTCAAACACTAGTTCTCGTATGATCACCGAAGCTACGCAACGATGAGCCTGCACTTAGATGAGTGACCGCTTTGGAATACCAGATGCTATAAGCTTGCAAGTGCGGGTGGTGTAATGAATAATGGCTCAGAATTAGAAATCAGAGAGCCGATTTTCAATTCTAGTCGGGTTCGTTATATTCGCTTACGAGTAAATACCCTTTGGAAAGGTATGCATCCACCTCTTCTTGTCCCTCAACTATGGGTTAATAAGTAATATTTGATTCTATAAATTATAATTATCTTCAAAAAATTCATACAATCTAAAAATATTTTCTGGCTTTATCTAACCTACAAAGTGTTGATATACCTTTAAAAAACAAATCAACATGGGTTAAAAACGTAGCTGATTGCAAAGTTAAAATAATGCTGTCAAAACGTCACATACCTCCCAAATAAAATAGTTGCTACGTTGAAAGAACGTTCTGTGTTCGCTAGTGTAATAGGTCGTTCGATTTTGGTGAGGGTAGTCTTAAACTAGAGCCATTATCATAAAGGTCTCTCCTGCCGCGTAGAAACTGTACTGCTGTAAAGATTTTGTTCATACTTAGTGGTAGACACGACAAAAGGGGCCAGAGCGAGAAGTAACGGGGGTTGTTGTTAGTTCAGAGGTGGAATGGAAGTCGGTGTGCAAATGACACTGAGCTAAATTTTAGTTAGTGTACATCTATCTTGTATCCTTTGGTGCAAATTAAAGAAAGGCAATGAGCACGACGATCAGAATAATCAAAAATTTTAGTCATATCCAAGTAGATTTTAATTCATTTTAATGACAATTATGTTGTGGATTATTTTCACAGTGGAGGCTTGTATTTCTAATAAGTCGTCCTAAATTAGGTCCGACGTACAAAACGTTAGGAACTTGGAAAATAAGAGTCAATGACGCAGCAAATCTAGTTGTGATGGTTGGTACTTCAAATGTTCTAATCTCGACTGACGCGCTCAACACCATACAGTATTTATCGTTCCACCCACGAGGACCGAATATGGCACAAGGCCGGTTTTAATGTCGGTATCCTCGAGCCCGTAGGCCCGGCCAAAAATATAGCCTTTGAACCCGCCTAGACGGGTTCAGGCCCTGTCTACCTCCCCAGACGAAACCTTGCCCTTCGGCAAAGCCTCGTCCGGGTTCCTCTCTGCTAACGCAGAGAGTTCGACAGAAGGCGTGCGCAGTCAGATACCGCTCAACACCATTCAGTATTTATCGTTCCACCCACGAGGACCGAATATGGCACAAGGCCGGTTTTAATGTGGTTATCCCCGGAGCCCGTAGGCCCGGCCAAAATATAGCCTTTGAACCCGCCTAGACGGGTTCAGGCTCTGTCTACCTACCCGGACGAAACCTTGCCCTTCGGCAAAGCCTCGTCCGCGTTCCTCTCTGCTAACGCAGAGAGTTCGACAGAAGGCGTGCGCAGTCAGATACCGCTCAACACCATTCAGTATTTATCGTACCACCCACGAGGACCGAATATGGCACAAGGCCGGTTTTAATGTGGGTATCCCCGAGCCCGTAGGCCCGGCCAAAATATAGTCTTTGAACCCGCCTAGACGGGTTCAGGCCCTGTTTATCTCCCCGGACGAAACTCGCCATTCGGCAAAGCCTGTTCGGTTCCTCTCTGCTAACGCAGAGAGTTCGACAGGAGGCGTGCGCAGTCAGAGACCGCGAGACGCCATTCGGTATTTAATTTCACCCAGGGAAACGAATATGGCACAAGGCCGGTTTTATAGGGTTTCTCCGAGCCCGTAGGCTCGGCCAAAAATAGCCTTTGAAGCCGATTAGACGGGTTCAGGCCTGTTCCGTCCCCGGACGAAACCTTGCCCTTTAACGCTAACGCAGAGTTCAGGAGGCGTGCGCAGCCAGAGACTGCGAGACGCCATTCGGTATTTATCATTTCACCCACGGGAAACGAATATGGCAAGTCCGGTTTTATTGTGGGTTTCTCCGAGCCCGTAGGCTCGGGCAAAAAAATAGCCTTTGAAGCCGATTAAACGGGTTCAGGTCCTGTCTTTCCCCGGACGAAACTTTGCCCTTCGGCAAAGCCTCGTCTGGGTTCCTCTCCACAATGCAGAGAGTTCGACAGGAGGCGTGCGCAGTCAGAGACCGCGAGACGCCATTCGGTATTTATCATCTCACCCACGGGAAACGAATATGGCACAAGGCCGGTTTTTAATCCGAGTCGTAGGCTCGGCCAAAAAAAATAGCCTTTTGAAGCCGATTAGACGGGTTCAGGCCCTGTCTACCCAACCCGGACGAAACCTTGCCTTCGGCAAACGGGTTCCAGGCTTACGCAGAGTTCGACAGGAGGCGTCCGCAGTCAAAGACCGCGAGATGCCATTCGGTATTTATCTTTTCACCCACGGAAAAGAATATGGCTTCGGTTTTTATGTGGGTTTCCCCGAGCCCGTAGGCTCGGCCAAAAAATAGCCTTTTGAAGCCGATTATACGGGTTCCTACCTCCCTGACGAAACTTTGCCCTTCGGCAAAGCTCGTCTGGGTTCCTCTCTGCTAATGCAGAGAGTTCGACAGGAGGCGTGCGCAGTCAGAGACCGCGAGACGCCATTCGGTATTTATCTTTTCACCCACGGAAAAGAATATGGCACAAGGCCGGTTTTTATGGGTTTCCTCGAGCCTGTAGGCTCGGCCAAAAAATAGCCTTTGAAGCCGATTATACGGGTTCAGGCCCACCTCCCCGGACGAAACTTTGCCCTTCGGCAAAGCTAACGCAGAGAGTTCGACATTCCGCAGTCAAAGACCGCGAGTTATCATTTCACCCACGAAAAGGGACAAGGCCGGTTTTTATGTGGGTTTCCCGAGCCCGTAGGCTCGGCCCCAAAAAAATAGCCTTTTGAAGCCGATTATACGGGTTCAGGCCCTGTCTACCTCCCCGACGAAATCTTTTTTCGTCTGGTTCCTCTCTAACCAGAGAGTTCGACAGTAGGCGTCCGCAGTCAAAGACCGCGAGATGCCATTCGGTATTCGGTATTTATCTTTTCACCCACGGAAAAGAATATCTCAAGGCCGGTTTTTTGGGCCGAGCCCGTAGGCTCGGCCAAAAAATAGCCTTTGAAGCCGATTATACGGGTTCAGGCCCCTGTCTACCTCCCCGGACGAAACTTTGCCCTTTCGTCTGTTCCCTTCGCTAACGCAGAGTTCGACAGTAGGCGTCCGCAGTCAAAGACCGCGAGATTCGGTATTTATCTTTTCACCCACGGAAATAATATGGCACAAGGCCGCAGAGGGTTTCGACAGGCTCGGCCAAAAATAGCCTTTTGAAGCGATTAGACGGGTTCAGGCCCTGTCGGACGAACCTTGCCTTCGGCAAAGATGCGCCATTCGAGATATTTATTTATCTTTTTCACCCACGGAAAAGAATATGGCACAAGGCCGGTTTTATGGGAAACGAGCCCGTAGGCTCGGCCAAAAAATAGCCTTTGAAGCCGCACGCCGCCCCCCCTGACGGCCCCGGGTCTGGTTCCTTTTAACGCAGAGAGTTAGATAGGAGGCGTCCGCAGTCAAAGACCGCGAGATGCCATTCGGTATTTATCTTTTCACCCCGGAAAAGAATATGGCACAAGGCCGGTTTTAGGCTCGAGCCGTAGGCTCGGCCAAAAGCCTTTTGAAGCCGATTATACGGGTTCAGGGCCCCGGACGAAATGCCCTCGGCAAACATAACGCAGAGTTAGGACGGAGGCGTCCGCAGTCAAAGACCGCGAGATGCCATTCGGTATTTATCTTTTCACCCACGGAAAGAATATGGCACAAGGCCGATTTTTTATGGGTTTCCCCGAGCCCGTAGGCTCGGCCAAAAAGCCTTTGAAGCCGATTAGACGTTTCAGGCCCTGTCCACCTCCCCGGACGAAACCCTGCCTTCGGCAAAGCTCGTCAGGTTCCTCTGCTTACGCAGAGTTAGACAGGAGGCGTCCGCAGTCAAAGACCGCGAGATGCCATTCGGTATTTATCATTTCCCCCTTGGGAAACGAATTGGCACAAGGCCGGTGTTATTGTGGGTATCCCCGAGGACTCGGCCAAAAAAAATAGCCTTTTGAAGCCGATTAGACGGGTTCAGGTTGTCTTCCCCGGACGAAATGCCCTTCGGCAAAGCCTCGTCTGGGTTCTCTCGCTTACGCAGAGAGTTAGACAGGAGGCGTCCGCAGTCAAAGACCGCGAGATGCCATTCGGTATTTATCTTTTCACCCACGGAAAAGAATATGGCACAAGGCCGGTTTTTATGTGGGTTTCCCCGAGCCCGTAGGCTCGGCCAAAAAATAGCCTTTGAAGCCGATTAGACGGGTTCAGGCCCTATCAACCTCCCCGGACGAAACTCTGCCCTTCGGCAAAGCTCGTTCGTCTCTTTCTGCTAACGCAGAGAGTTAGACAGAGGCGTCCGCAGTCAAAGACCGCGAGATGCCATTCGGTATTTATCTTTTCACCCACGGAAAAGTTCGATTTTTTATGGGGTTTCCTGAGCCCCGTAGGCTCGGCCAAAAATAGCCTTTGAAGCCGATTAGACGGGTTCAGGCCCTGTCCACTCCCCGGACGAAACTTTGCCCTTCGGCAAAGCTCGAACAGGTTCCTCTGCTTACGCAGAGAGTTAGACAGGAGGCGTCCGCAGTCAAAGACCGCGAGATGCCATTCTGCCAGACTTGCCACTGCTACTCCTACTTATTATCTATGGGAGAGTCCATTACCAAAGAATAGGTGGTATAACAACTTATTTAATGCTACATTGAGCGTTACTTGCTCTCTTTTTTTAAATTTTGAACTTGATCTAAATTTCATAGCTTTTGGAGTAAAGCGAAGCACATTGTTGTAATGGATAGCAGCTCGGATTGAGGAATCGGAGAGCCGAATTCAAATTCCAGTTGAATCCATTACATTAACTTATGTGCTAATAACCTTGGAAAAGATATGAATCCTCTTCTTCTTCCCCAAGCTATGCGTAGCTGGACAGACTGGTTTCTATAACCTTAGAGAGAAGACAGGAGAAGGACAACTCCTAATTCACGACTTTTGGAGCGTCGTTTGGCGACCCCGTGGCACGTAGTGCACCATTTGTCTGTATTCGACTTGGTTGGTTCTGCATAAAGACTTCGCACCTATAATCATATCATATGTGCTGGGCTGAACTAAGCTGCTTGACCCCTCATAAATCGAATACGACGTGAGAGTGCACTATATATATTTATATATATATATGTGTGTGTGTGTGAAAATATATAGAAAATAGGAAGGAACTCGTTAGGTAAATAACCCAAAGTCCCTTAGTATTTTAGTTCTTATTTTTAAAAAATAGTGCTCGATACAAAAGTAGAGCATAAACATAATTATTTATTTAAAAATATGATTCCAAATCGCGACATAAGAAGTCCCATGTTTCAAAACAAGAGCCGAAAACTTCAATATAATTATTTAAATTAAATTGAGTTAAAATAAGCTCTGTTCCATCTTCAAGCGAAATTTTTTTTGGATTTCGCTTGAAGATGGAACAGAGCTTGTTTTCTTCAATAATATGGACCTTTCCATTTGGAGCTATTTGATCTTATCCTTGGATGTGTTCTGATCACTATTTCCATGAGTGAACGACGACATTTTGTTTCGTTGATGTCCTAGGGGATCATACAATCTAAATCCTGCAACAAACAAGAACAGCTGTACAACACACCTTTGACCTTTTCTCACAGAAAAAAGAGATCAAAATATCCAAGGATAATATCTCCAAATGAAAAGATCCATATTATTTAACAATATATATATATATATATATATATATATATATATATATATATATATATATATATATTCTTTTTTTATAGATACAAATATTTAAGTAAATGATCTGTTTATAATAAACAGTATTAACGGCCTGAATGACGGAGACATTTTCATAGAAAATATGCGTCCTCCGACAGGAATTGAACCTGTATCCTACACGGAACCATCATATAGCCTGACGTGCATTACCGATTTAGCCACAGAGGAGCGTTTCGGTTAGCAAGGTGGATTTTACTGTTTTTTTTAACTACAATTCTCCGTGGTTTTTTCTCGTACATTCATATCTGCTCGATGAGTATCCAAATGTAAGCGAATAACGTCACATATTATGAACTGAACAAATAATTGTCTGACTGTGTCCATTACATTATATATATATATATATATATATATATATATATAGGCAATTTTTATATACATTATTTATATATTATATATGCGCCGTACTTATTAGAAAGCGTTCAATATCATATATTGATATATGATAGACGTAACATATTTGGTAGGGTTGATCACATCAATCCAACTATATATATATATATATATATATATATATATATATATATATGTGTGTGTGTGTGTGTGTGTGTGTGTGTGTGTGTGTGTGTGTGTGTGTGTGTTTGAAACAGTACAGAAGCGTATTAAAGCATTAACAACAAGAAATTTTATATTGTAGGCCATGATAGATTTAAAACAAAAACACACACCAGTCGACCGGTTTCGTCCCCTCTCATCTGAACTGTTAACGGGGAACTGAAATTATTAGGAAAAGAAAAAGAAAAAGTCTGTCATGGATGACATGAATGAGTGGACAGGGAGAAAAAAAATATTATAAAAATTATACCAACAACGATGCTAGAAGCGCAGCACAGCAAGTCCAAGCAAACAATCTCTTTGTTTACAAAGAGCAGGTTGCCTGGACCTGATGTAAAGCGTCACCAACACCTTAAGATGGAATAATGAGTGCGAACTGGCCAAAACGGAAAACCAGTTCACACTGAGATCCATCGCACAAGTGGGATTCTTTATAAAGTGATCCGCAATCGAAGACACATACGTGTTACGAATGGTATCGCCCAAAGAAAAAAATTTACTTAGTATTATAGCAGGTACGTGTTGTTTAATTCTAACGTCCAACCGCTGTGTCGTTCTACCTATGTAATCGCATCCACAACTACATTTGAAATGGTAAATAACAGAATTAATATGGTGGTGGTGGGTGGGGGTAGAACATCTTGACACATAGATGAAAGTACGTTCGCTGCAAATTAACACTCACGTGAACTACATGAAATACGCTTGGCGAAGGATTCACTAATCCTACCCAACCACGGTATACGAAGATAGACCGGACATTTACCCTCTGAAGCAGGTTTATATATATATATATATATATATATATATATATATATATATATATATATATATTCGTTTTCTCACAGCTACTTGAATTAACTTGAAAAATTATTTTTACCGTAGTTTTTTTTATTTTTATGGCGCTATATTTTTCCCTAAAAAAATTTTGTTTATCATTTTGGGAATTTGATTGTATTTTATCCCTCTGAAGATATATTGCGATAGACTGCCAAGTTACCAAAAATTAGAATTTTTCGACACCTACTTCTTCAACACGACAACGTTCACACCCCCAAGTGACTAATTTGAACAAAAATGCTATTCAAGTACTTAACTGAAAGTTCTACCGCACCCACTGTATTCTCCTGATTTCGCATCTAGAAGACATATTTTGCTATTTTCGAGTCGCCTTCGCATTTCAGTGCCTCCTTTTGCGTCCCCGGTTTGAGCACTACCTAGATATTTATATATTCGTGCTTACTTGATTTTGGCATTTCCAATTTCTAGTTCGTATTTTGGACTGTTACCCTTGCTGACAACCATACTCCCGTCGTAGGGAGATAACCTCGGAGATTTTGAGTGGGCAGTTCACTGCTAACGAAGTAATACGTACTTTTGGCCCCAGGCGACATCTAAGCTTAGGAAATATCTAGAAATGAACATTATGCGATGCAGACGGCAGTCGGGAATTTATAAATATATTTTATATAGAACAGTTCTTTCATTTTAGAAATAGAAATTTTAGAACTAGAAATATTGAAATGCTGAAAATGTTAACTTTATTCTTTCGCATCTGGGATATTTGAAAATAACGCTGACGACTGTCTCTTTATCATGTATAGCCCGCCGGTATCTCGAAAAATCGAGCTAATTAATACTGATAAACAGCAGATACAAGAACTGCATAATATGTGAGGTAGTGGAAAAGTTTGAGAGAAATGTAGCATAACATATAATCTTCACATAGATGGATTATACTCGGAAAAAACTATTAGAATTAACCTATTTCTCGTATATCTAATTCCCTCTCTTCCTTTGTTTTCTTACAAATTACTTTTTTTAACTTTCTGACTATTTTCTCGATCATTCTATCAAATGCAAATTTTAATTGCTTTAGTAGAATGGAAGACAAAGTAATAACGTCGGTTTTTGCATTGGAATTACAATTTATTGCAATATTTTTACTCACTAGATTCAGATTTGCCTAAAAGTCCAAATTCGATGTTGGTTGCAAAAGACATAAAACATAATTTCGGAAGGATCGTCTCGTTAGAAATATTTCGATTTTTCCACTATATTGATTGATTTATTCATTTTTTACGGTTTATCAACCCATTCAAGATTGTTTAAAACTATAAAATGTTAGAGTGTAAGAATTATATTTTCTGGAGATAATGATGTCTTGGTGATATAAGTCTTACTAATTAACCCATAGCTGGAGAGGAGAGGTAGATTCATAGTTTTCGCAAGTGTATTTGCGCCTAAGCGAATATAACGAACGCAACCGGAATTGGAACTCGGCTCTCCGATTAATCCAATGCATTACCCACTACACCACTGGCGCAGCCAAGCTTGTAACACCTGGCATTCCTAAGTCACTCGTCATCTTGCAAGTGATTTATGGTTGTTGTCGATATATATATATATATATATAATTATTTATTTAAAAATATGATTCCAACTCGTGACATAAGAGGTCTCATGTTTCAAAACAAGAGCCGAAAACTTCAATATAATTATTTGAATTAAATTGAGTTAAAGTAAGCTCTGTTCCATCTTCAAGCGAAATTTTATTTTGGAATAACGTATTTCTGAAATTTACGTGTTTTAATAATTGAAATCAAAATTTCCATGGTAACAGCTCGGGCGAATTGTTTAAATTGGGTAGGCGTGTGTTGATTGCTAATGATAAGTATCAGTATAGAGTTACTTTCATAGATGTCAAGTCAGGGGAAGGTGGGTTGTCTAAATTTGAAACGGAAAATGTATTAACCCTCGTCTAGTTAGCGTGTCTATGAAGTGTATTAGCCATCATTAAAACATAGAAACCAACACTCAACAAAATTACATTTCAAATCAACATTAACATATTACAATGCATGTAAACATATGGTTCTGTTGATAATATTTCTTTCTCTCACGACGTCCTGTACGACGTCATAGAACCACATTACGAATTTAAGACATGCGTCTACTATTCTGTGGATGTTATCATCGCATAGCAAAATTATATGTGAACATAACACTATGTCATCTTTGATGTTGAACATCTTTGTTGTAATGTCCATATGATGATGGCCCATATGATCCGAAAGCTTAGATCGACGTCCAATATAACAAAGAAATATTCAAATGTTGGACAGGTTTTGTCCTTATTTTCTCCCGAAACTAAAGCCACTGTACGAAGCTTCGGCTCATGATCAAACATAATAGACATTCGTTGTCTGTTATATTTAACAATATATGTTTGAATTTATATATATATATATATATATATATATATATATATATATATATATATATATATTTGTCATGTTGTATTGATAATGTTATAATTTATGAATATGTCCTGAAAATGGTTTATTAGACCGAAACGTCCGACGTTGACATATTAACATTAAAACAACATAATTGTATATAAGGATTTTTGTTTGTTTTTTCCGTATATATTTTTCTTTATATATATATATATATATATATATATATATATATATATATATATATATGTGTGTGTGTGTGTGTGTGTGTGTGTGTGTGTGTGCATGCTTCCAGGTTTCAGTCTGAAAAAGACTGTATATATATATATATATATATATATATATATATCTTTTATTTGGATCAAACTGTCTGAAACTCATAATAGGCAGAGAATGACAGTAACTTACTGTCCATTATACAATCATCAGGCGATCGGGTCAGAGACATAAGGAAATGCTAAGATGGTCTGCGTCCGATCAGGTTTTATACAAATTTGACCAACTGTCCAAAGATCATAATTTATTTTATTTTACACCTTTCTTGGTCAGGCCTTAAACCTCTCAACGCCATCAACATGTTCGATATAATCTTCATGATATGAGAAAGCGTCCATAATGTTTGAAAAAAAGAATAAATACATTGTTTTAAATGCAGTAAAATTACACAAGTGCAAAGGCAGTTGCTCAATAAGTCTGACAAATGAGAAACAAATGTCAATGAACAAATACGAAAAAGAAGAGAAAAATGAAATCGAACACGATCAATTTCTCTTCCACTTCCACATCTCCAACTTTCTCTCTATTATACACTGTACCTACGAACACTAATGTGTATGTCCCAATCCTCATAAATACGTTGGACATTATTGTAAGTAAGGGTAATATGCTGTCTAAGTAGTTCACCACTAGCAGTGGTTTACCTACTTCACGGCGCTGGCGACTATTGTATTTTGTTGATTTTATAAAGATTATCATTTCATTTCCAACAACCGTTTTGGTTATTCCTCATTCAATAACATTTCTTCGGCTACAACACTCTATCTATCTATCTATCTATCTATCTATCTATCTATCTATCTATCTATGTCTTGTCATGATCTATCTATCTATCTATTTCAGTCTTGTCATGATCTATCTATCTATCTAAGTCTTGTCATGATCTATCTATCTATCTATCTATCTATCTATCTATCTATCTAAGTCTTGTCATGATCTATCTATCTATCTATCTATCTATGTCACTGTGTTCATATCTATCTATCTATCCAAGAATCTTTCGACTAGTGCGGCTAATGTGTACATTAAATAATACGCACTAATCGAAAGCGTATTAATCGAATATAAACAAAATTGATAAACAAAATAGCCATTTTCTATTTTTCAATTTTTGAACATTTTTAATTAATCGGTAACTATAAAAAATCGATTTTCACTTACTATCTTAAACTGTAGATTGTTTACTGCACTAATCGAGTATTATGTATGCACTAATCGAATTTTGGTATATAAAAAATTTAGCGCACTAATCGAAAACGCAATAATCAAATACTCATTAATTGAAGGATTCCTGTATATACAAGGTACGTTCAAAAAGTTTCCGACCTTTGGACATAAAAACATCGATTTCGTACATTTCATGAATTTTATTTAATCACCTTCAATATACTTATGGGTTCACACACGTCTCCCAGCAGTTCTTCAACTACTGGAAACATATCTGAAATGTCTTCTTGGAATTCTATGGAGCTCTGTCGTCGCGTTTTCCTAATTTCCTCTCGCGACTGAAGTAGCATCTCTTTCCGTGTTGTTTTCAAATTAGGGAAGAACCAGAAGTTACACGGTGCCAAGTCGGGAGAGTAGCTGGGCCTGTCGAACAACTGAACAAAATATACACTTTTTTGAACGCCCCTCGTATATATATATATATATATATATATATTTATATATCTTAGTTCGCCTTTTTCCGTTTCTTTTTTCGCATTGTTCTGGGTGGCTCGGGCTAAGGCTACAAATTTGTCTTTCCGGCGTCTGAAACCTAAGACCAAACATTGCGTCAAAGAGATCTTGAATATCTCCGTGTAGACTGGAAGGAAGAAAATAAAATACCACCCTCATGATAAGCATAATGCCGACATTTCGATTAAGATTTGTTTTTACCGTTTCCTCTCAAAATTATTATTTGTTTACAATCCCATCTTGCTGGAAGAAAATATCTAGTGATCCAAAGAAATGAATCTCCTTTCATGTCAATAAATACGGGCACATTGTACTCCAATATGAAGCTTTGTTGATTGTGGTGCGGGTTTATGACTTTGACTGTCGAGTTGAATTGAAAAGCAAACATTATACCCAAGATTTCTTAGAATTCACTGGATCATTATAACAACCTAGTACAACTTAAATCTGTTGTAATTATTAAGGAAGCAATTAATTTGCATGAACATATTAGCTTTCTATGGTAGTGTGTGCTGGAAAATCTCCTCACAGATGAAGAATAGATTTAAGCAACAGAAATTTGGTTCTGCAGACCGATGCTGAGGATAACATGGCTCGAAAATGTGAGCAGCGAA
>CAHIKZ030000255.1:642500-662500 GCA_903632075.3 Acanthosepion pharaonis
AGGAAAGAGGGCTTAGAAAATGTGATACTCACAGGACGGATTGAATGCATGAAGGACAGAAATAAACATCGCATAACTTACCTCGCGAACTTGAGTAAATGGAAGTCGTAAGAAAGTTTAAGAGATAACAAAAATACCAAATTTATTAAGAGCTACAAAGAATAGGTAAATGTGGAGAGTCATAATCCCCGAAGGGACACGACATATGGAAGAAGATATAGAATGGTCTACTTAATAATTTAAACGTTTTGTGATATATTAGTTACTTTGGAATATCGATGTAACTTTTTTAAATACTGTTCCAAGTATGACGACGCACGTGGCCCGAAAAAATTAGTATTTAATTCTGGTGTATAATATGCCAACTAACTTTTAGGCGTCAAAATCTCGAAAAATATTTGCGTATTATACAATGTATGTACCTTTGTTATGGATAAAAAAAAGTAAGAAAGTTAGTGGTTATTCTTAGGTGAAATGTTGGTCAGTAAATTATATTTAGGTTTGTGTCATACTACTTGTCTAAGATGTTGTCAGTTTCATATAGGATATCAGCAGCAACATGTATTTCTTGATTGATCAATGTGTTTTTTACGGCTTATCAACCTTTACCCTGTTATTTGAAGCCAGAAAATATGGAATGTAAAAAAATTTGTGCGGATAATAATGATTTACTGATACAAGTTCTACTAATTAACCCATAGCTGGGACTAAGTATGGTTGGATTCATAACTTTCTCAAATCGTATCTGCTCGTAAATGAATATCAGTTAGTACCATGCATAATACACGCTTAGGCGATCCTGTATCTGTAGATACATGACTGACGAGGCAGATGTTTTTCCCTCAGTAGGGTGCCATTTCTTTCTGCGGTAGACCAGTTGCCATCCAATGCTATAGAACCCGGTCTGTCCTACTATTTACCCATAACTGGGGGGGGGAAGAGGATTCATATCTTTCCCAAGAGTATTATCACGTAAGTGAATGTAATGGATTCGACTGGAATTCGAACTCGGCTCTCCGATTCCTCAATCTGAGCCGCTCTCCATTACTCCACCGAGCGATCCCAAATGGAATTGAAACTCGGCTCCTATTCTTAGTCATAATCCATTACACCAACTGCACATCCAAGCTTACAGCACCTGCTCTTTCCAAGCGGTCACCCATTTAGGTACTGACCAGTTCGACATTGCTTAACTTATGTAATCTTCCGCACACTGTTGTTTCAAGGTCGAATTTTTCTGCATATAATAAATCATAATAGTGATGACCAACGCTTTTTGATAATAGTTCTTCCTGAGAACATAAATTTTTCAAAGAGATATCTTTCCAGATGTTCAAAATTGATTCTCTCCGATAACCACGGCTCATATTTTATTTTTATGACACTTTTCACTTATTACCCTATCTTAGTCTCTTAAACATTCTCCAGTGTACCGATCAGTAGTGTCACAGAAAATCGATTATAGCAATGGACATTCAAAATTGAAATATTCTTTGACAACCTTACATATGTGAAATGCCAACCATCGCCGGCTCCCAAGTGATTAATGTTCTTCTCTCGGTTGATATTTTAAAGTTTACCCCCATGTTACGAGATAAGGCAGTGAATGGAAAATTACTGCTGGGGAATGGCTTCTCGTGGTTGCTTCAGATCTATGAAATAATAAATTAAGATTGGCGGAAAAAAAGAAGGGAAACTCTATTTATGTGGGCAGACCAGAAGATACAATGCTGAGGAGAATGCGCTCTGTAAATCAGGCACATCCGCGCAGACTTTCGCTCCAGTATTGTTTCATCATAAAAAATAAATAAGTGGCCTCCATCAGCAAGAAGAATAAAGAAAACTTGTTTTAATAGACAGAGTTTGGTTTGTTATTCTAATGAGTGTTAAAGATTAGTTTTATTGACATGTATTTTTGTCCACGACCCTCTATGTCTGCTGTACTCGTGACGCTGGCATTTGCATTCTGAAAACCTGGCAGCTACCTCGATAACGTAGTGGCGCAACATAGGTTTGGTACAAGGTCACAATAATGGAGGAACTATTTACTTGGTAGTCCCTGAGCTAAGTGGAAAATAAACTATTACTTTACTCATAAAATCTAAATAAATAAATGGTAAATTATGTCTGTCCGTCTGTGTGTCTGAAACCCTCGCTAACTCGGGCAACACTTGCTATACATAGAAGTATTGTTCTTTTGTGAAATCAGGATTATCCCGGAATTACAAATGTGCTTTTCATCTGGTGCTTAAATATCCAGTGTATGGATTTATTTCCGGGTGAGGAGGGAATAGTTAAATATTCAGATTTTAAAACAAATAAAAAAAAAATAGTTATTTTAAAGTTTTTAATTTACATTGAGTAACACAAAAACTTTGTGAATTTTTAAGTTTTTGTTTTAAATTAAATTTAAAATATTTCCAAAACTTTGTGAATTGAGAAATCAATTTTATTGTTTTCAAAATGCCAACGAGTCACAGTTAACGTGAAATGTTTTTTTGAAGTTCCACGGAGTTTTTGATTTGAAACACTCCACTCAATTGAAGTTCCGCAGAGTTTGTGATTTCAAGAACTCAACTCAGTTGAAGTTCCACGGAGATTGTGATTTCAAGAACTCAATTTTCGGCTTGGGCTGCAATTTCGGCCCAAACTGGACTTTCGGAACAAATCGTTCTTTTGATGGGAATTGGACTTGGACCGTGAATCAGAGTCAAAGTGATGTTTTAAAGTTCCATGGAGTGAGTTGAGGTATTCAAAGTTATTTCATCATAATTATAATAGCTGTTTTCTAATCTGGACCAGAGATACTTTTAGTTTTGACGCAGAGGCCTATCTAACGCTCCGCAGTAGCGCTCTTAAAAGTTTGCACGATGTCCGGCTATTGAGCTAGTATATTATATAACAAATATTCTTGGTTTTAACAGCAGTAGAGTCATATATCTCAAGAAACTGAGTATAACTGCGCATGTGCGAACTAGGATTTATTTTAGCGACTATCAGTCTGTAATTGCATATATATCCCTCACTCTATCTGTCTGCCTCTCAATCTCTCCCTTTCCTTTCTTTTCTCTCTCTCTCTCTCTCTCTCTCTCTCTCTCTCTGCATCTTCCAAGCATTATTGAAACATTATATCTTAACAATTACAAACATTTACGCTTTACTGAAATCAATTCAGATCCATGTTCTTTGGCCAAACGTGTTGCATTTAACAATTTTCTATGTGACTTTAAAGCAATCAATTTGTTTACGTACAATGGCTCCTTTAGATTCGATTTGAATAACAAAGGCGCACAGCGAACAATGTTCAAGCGCTAGTTTCTCAGCAATTAAGAGAGGAAGATGGGTTCAGAGCGCAGTTTGAGGCACCATTGTTGTCGAATTGTCCCCTTTGTACTGAAACGTATGTAAAAGTGAAGCTTCCTTAAAACATTTTCGAGGAAATGCACTGGAAGATGGATTTAAACGTGTTAATTGAATAGATGGATATTCAGTGTTGCGATGGTGGCTCTTCAGGGACGGAATGAATCGGGAAATCACGAAACATTGCGGAAGTTCTAAAATAAAAAAAAGTTGTGCTGGAAGCGATAACAATGTTCTTCGAATAAAGGAAGATAAGCAGGAAGAATGGTTTCTGAAGGAGGAGGGAATATTGACGAGGGTTTGAGATGAATTTAGGAAAAAGAATGAAGCGAGAAAAACAATCCAAAATAAAACAACAGCGAATTACAAGAATGGAATCGAAAACTCAATCTGGGACGCATTAGAACAAAAAGAAAAAAACAAAAAAATAATTATTCGAAATAAGAAAAAATAAATTAGGGAATGATAAACAAAGAGTTAAAAAGCTGTGAATGAAAGAACAGGAATTGAAGGAATATATATATCATTTTAACGCATCATATTGTAATTTTAATGAACTAACAACATAGGTTGTAATGAAACTGTATCTCATTCTCCCACAACGTCGACAGTTTTGTTTCTTTATGGGTCATTTCATTTATATTTGAAATAAAAAAAAAAGTTATTCTGCTTCTACAACTGAATACATGATAGATGTTAATCAGATTTTGTGGGTATACATGTTTGTAAGAACATAATTACTACCGGCAGAGATATGTGTGTTTTGTCGAGGTTATATTTTGGAATAAAGTTTAATTTCTTTAAGAAATTGTAAGATATTTTATAGATTAATATCATGAAAGAATTCTTTAATGTTATTTGTTGATTTTGTTTGGTGGCGTATCAAGATCTATGGGTTATTTAATGTCGAAACCTAAATATTTTAAACAAAATTTTATGCTATGATTATTTGAAAATTCTTGTCGCTTATTTGTATTTAAACATTAGCTTTTAAAACTGAAAAAAAAAGAACTGTATAACTAAGTTACTCCAAGGTCAGAGTTAGAAGAAATAAGGATAGGTAGATAGTGTTATTTTAATCATCCAAGTAGAAATGATCGGTAAAATCAACAGGTGAAATCCTTGTTTTTACATGCGTTCGATCTCTAGCCCAAACAGGAAAAAAAACTAATAAACTTGCTTCTAATAATGATTTGTCCATGAAGAGTATTCTCAATTTGAGGCAGTTAATAACTCGTGTTTGAAATACCGATTCTCGCTTAATCACTGAAGTGTAAGCCTGTCAATGTATAGAGTGCGTGAACGCTTGGGAATACCAGGGTTTGTAAGCTTAGATGTGCAGTTCTTGTTGTTCTTGTAACGGCATTCACCCGGGGTGGGTTGAGCTGGCTCCAATATTGAAGTTTCATGGGAATTTGGAAGCCTGCAGTATAGCACGTGACATTTGATTATAGTGGTGAAGGTTTCGTGCAGGACCATCTACACTTTTTGAAGGGCTGATTACAGAGACCTGGTGCACTACGTGCCACAAGATCCCCAAACGACCCTCCGCTGGTTTTGAATTCAGAGTTTTTTTTCTCCTATAGAATCCAGTCTGACCTGCTATTTACCCATAGCTGGAGGGAGAAGAAGACGATCCACACCTTTCCCAAGGGTATTAGCACGTAAGTGAATATAATGGATTCGACTGGAATTCGAACTCGGCTCTCCGATTCCTCAATCCAAGCCGCTATCCATTATTCCACCGTGCCTTCTTTAGATGTGCAGGTGAGGTAATGAGAAATCATAGAGCAGAGTTTGAATTCCAATCGGGTCCGTTACATTCACTTATGCGTATATATCCCTAGGTGATCCTGAATTGAAAAGATATATGATCGCCCAATTGTGTTATATCCACCGCTTGCTAAAATATATTTGACCAACGTCGTAGGATAATGAACCATTCCTTTCCGGGATCTGAGGAAGGGTCCAACAAAAGGACTTCACGAGCTGAGAATAAAAAGATTGCGTTAGTAATTCAAGTTAAAATCAGCAAGTGAAATCCTTGTTATTGTGTGTGTGTGTGTGTGTGTGTGTGTGTGTGTGTGATGCGGCATTCACCCTGGGCGGATTGAGCCGGCTTCTTCCTGTTGAGAAGAAGATTCTTGGGATAAATTACAGAAGTAGGGTACCCAGGCCTACTCGGATAACGTTCTTGCTTGCCGCGGGGTTCCCATAGACGCAGAGACAGGAACGACCAGAAGCCGCCGGTTACCGATGCAGACGCTCCTTGGATTTTCACCAGAGCCCTTGTTAGCCGGCGTGTGTGTCAGACCTATCCGCCTTAGTTGGCCCTACCAGGAACGAAGTTCCGGACGGCATAGCTCTGACACTACCGTTTACACCCCCCCACCGACTGTTATTACATACATTCGATCTATGGTCCAAACAGGATAAACCTAATTAACACACTTATAATACAACGTGTGCGATGGGTAAATTGTCGCCATTTTATATTTTTGATTTCGCGCATGCGCGTTGTTTGTTTTTATTTTGTCGTCTAGTATAGTAGGGACAGTTAGGCACCGTCTGTGAGAAAAAGAGCACCATAACGCCATTCATTCCGCCGGAAATGTGGAAACAGCATGCTGTACTGTTTGACATTAGCGACGGAAACTCCAATACGAACATTTCAGTGTTTGGCTGCCAATCTGAGAACAGAGCAGAAGATTTGGAAAGAGATGGATGATATATCCAGTCTACATCATGGTGTTTGGATTGATCACTAGTGATGGTGATGTTATGCTGCCATTCATTTTTCACCAGGTTCTCAGTGCCTTGAGAAGGTAGTGCTACCCTGGCTCAAAAGAGCGGCTGATGGAAGAGCATGTGTCTGGTAACAGGACTCCACATCATGTGTCACAAGCAAAAGAACACAGTTATGGCTGTTAGACAATTTCTGCGACCACATCACCTCTTAATTCCAAAGACTGCAAACATCTTGATTATTATGCGTAGGCCGCGGTTGATCACGAGACCAACAAAACTACTTGTAAGACCAAAGATGAATTGAAGGCAAGGATTATGGCAGCATTCACCAATTTAAATATTAGACCGTGCAGAACAGTTGCAGGAGATTTTTAAGTCGTCTGGAGGCCGTAGTTGAAGTCAATGGCTTTTTTTTATTGGATAAATCGTTTCTTTATTATTTCAAGATATTTTGTTTTTGTAATTTTGGTAAATATATCTGTTAAAATGAGATATCAGTGATATTTTCATTTCTGCATAATTTAAACGATTTATCCATCACATTTGAGCCAGGTGATAATATGCACTCATTCACTCACACAAAGGTACCTATACGCACATACACGGACACACACAATCTCAGTCTCTCTCTCTCTCTCTCTCTCTCTCTCTATATATATATATATATATATATATATATCTTGATTCACTGTGGTCTTCCACTGTGTGCTTGTCGAACTCTCTGCCTTCGGGCAGAGAGGAACTCAGAGAAGGCCATGAAGAAGGGTAGAGTCTTATCTGGATGAGGTAAAAAGCTAACCTACCCGTGTAAACGGGGTCTACGGGGAATTTTTCCCTAGCCTATGGGCTCGGTTCACCACACATTAAATTCGGGGCTTTGTGCCACATCTGACCGCGTGGGGAGGTTAGTGAATATCTTCTCTTTCTGTCTCTGTCTGTCCCTCTCGTCTTCTTTCGAGACGTGATTGGTGAGAGTTCTTCACGGCTTCACACTCAACGCAATACTTTCTCCTATTTCTTTGTCCCAATTATCGCACCATCCATCGGCTCAAATTTGTTAAGTCAGCTTTCTTATATCCTTTTCTTTTATTGCCCCCAATCTGAACACTGTGGATTGAACTTGTCCGGGCTTTCTCTCTTCCTTATGTGTCTTTCTGTGACTGTAACTGGTTTCTTTTTCGTTCCCATTTTCTTTCCAACTTTCACATTAGTCGCTTGCTCAGTCCATTATATATTCAACGCTCATCGATACGATCACATCTCGTGTTATCCCTTTTATTTTCTGCCCTCAAATTAAACTGTGTGAAATCGAACAACAGCCATGCATAAAGCAGAGACTGATACATGAATCTTATGCCACGGTTAAATGTAATAATCAACTTGGTAAATGAGAATAATTCTGAACTTGAATTAAACCACGAGATATTGATTATCCAACACCAGTTTGAAACAAATTGGTTAATAGGTTGAAAATAGGCAATTTGATTAACGCTTTTCTTTGTAAAAAGAAATTATTTCTGTTACATAAACGTCTGTTTAATTTTAGCTTCGACGAGTTTTTCAATAAAAGCATTCGTCATCAAAAAATTTATATATTTTTGGTGGTTACCAATTTCTTTCTATTGCACTTATTTCGAGGTTTTTCATTAGTCTTATGTTCCAGCAATATTTTCAACATACAATTATTTCGCTATAACCACACCTCATTTTTTCCCTGAAGACTTGTTAAGATTCATATCCACTGATGCGCAATAAAACGCTATTTACGAATATATTGCTAAGGTTTAAGGTTTTGATATTTTCTGCTAGAGTCTTCTCCTTCCATATGGATTGATGAAACCGAAGAAAAGGTACGCTGAAACATACTGGACGCAAGAGCACCGGCATATACAGAGTATACCAAAGGCCAGGAAGGGGTTTAAAAGTTTAATAACTTTTTTTTTTTTTTTAGTTTTCTTTCAAATATTCTATAAAGCAAGTTTTTGAAATTAATGATCTAAAAATATTTTACTGACTTGTGCTTGTCGAAAGGTCACAACAAGACAATATGGTTACATTTAGGAAAATAATAGTCATTAGAAGAGTTACAGTTCGATCACCTTGTAACATTTTTCTTTGTGGATGCACTCCGTCACCCTTATTCAAAGTTAATTAATGATTGCAGTGACTTGCTGACTGGCAGATCAACGGACAATAATAACATCCGTAACTTAACCGATTGCCTTCTTTAATCTAAAATCCCTTGGTTATTTAATGCAGTATAAACTAACGCGTGTAATTTAATTAGAGATAATTAAACAGGCAGTTAGGATTTTAAAATTTTAGGGAATCAAGTACGGCAAGTTTTTAACGAGTTTACTGGATAATATTTACATTTTTGTGATTAAATATAAAACAATACATCTCCTTGATGTTTTTTTAGTTGTCAGTTCAAATTAGGAGTAGATAGGTTAGCAATTAGTCTGGCTCACACTTCCTCCTGGAATTTGCACATTAGACATTTATCCTTTGTTTCCTGTTCCTTCTAAAGTCTATATCCAGTGTAACCCGGATATAAGAGACCCGGATATAAGAGAAACCCGGATATAAGAGAGATTTTCTCTGGTCCCAAATTAGAGCCTGTGTTAATGTATATAAAATAGACTAAACCCGGATATAAGAGAAACCCGGATATAAGAGAGATTTTCTCTGGTCCCAAATTAGAGCCTGTGTTAATGTATATAAAATAGACCAAACCCGGATATAAGAGAAACCCGGATATAAGAGAGATTTTCTCTGGTCCCAAATAAGAGCCTGTGTTAATGTATATAAAATAGACCAAACCCGGATATAAGAGAAACCCGGATATAAGAGAGATTTTCTCTGGTCCCAAATAAGAGCCTGTGTTAATGTATATAAATTAGACCAAACCCGGATATAAGAGAAACCCGGATATAAGAGACTTCTTCTCCGGTCCCGACAACTCTCTTATATCCGGGTTACACTGTACTTCTAGCGTCTCCGTCTAATCTCTGAAACTTATGTTTACTATTTATTTTTATTTTATTTTTATTTTAATCTATATTTTTGTTGAGAGGTCCACCCCTTTTTATAAAAATGAACTCGCCCAGTATATACATATACTACTGCCCGAGCGAGACGAGAGTAAGACAGAGCAAGACCGAAGAGTCGAGTCGAGTCCAGAGTGACAGAGTCAAAGGTTGTAGGTAACCGGAAGAGTGAGGGTGAGGTAACAGCGTTGTAGGAGTCACAGTGAACGAGCACATAGACTCAGTAAGAAGTCATACAGCGATACTTCAATACCAAAGAATGTATATATATATTTGCTACTAACCCGCATTCCTGGAACTACTAACTTGCATTACCAGTTTGTATTATTACGTTAATACATTATTTTGCTATATTCATTCCTGCCGTTTGTTATTTATTGGTACCGGATTTCAACCCGGAATCCACAACAATTTTCCTTTAATAGGAGTAGTTAAGTTTGTCTATCTCCCGCTTCATATACCTCCTCGGTTTTTTGAATAGAGGTTTAACCCTTCTTTCCAGATTAGGATAGACTTCCGGTTCCTTTTAAGCCTTCTTATTCTTTTTCACCCTCAGTAGACCCTTATATTTTAGTGGCATTATTGCCTTACTTGGGGGGAATTGATAAAAAAAACGATTTCCTTAATAACTTCACATCTCAAAAAATTCCTGTAGATTAAATTATTACACTGGAAAAGACCATTCATCTTATTCAAAATCAAAAACATTGAATATATATTTTTTTAATTATTTCACCCCAACAAAGGTCTAATGTTATTAGAACGCAGAGGTTTACAAAGAGAGAAAGTGTATGAGAAATATTTAGTGATGAGAAGTGAGAAAAAAAGGCAATAATGGAACAAGATTTAGAAAGACAGAAGATGGCGATTGATTTTGCATTGAGATTTTTTAAGATTGGAGGAGGAAGGGAATAAATTATACTGATTACACTCTGACTATTGTCTTCATTTCTGTTGTTAACATCACAACGTTTCGCTATTTTGCTTCACGTCTCCCGGCGTTGTTTCGGTCTCTGACGATCTAGTTAATCTTCAGGTCATTTGAAATGAACGCATTATTTAATCTACGCAGGGAAATTGTTCTTACGTGGTTATATCCAAAGATATCTCATCTGAATCTTTTTTTTAATACTATTTAGTTATTGCTAGTTCTGTTTTCACTAAATCTGTGATTGTTTATCCCCCGACCCCCACCCTTCGATAATTGAAACGCTACTATATACACAGACTCATTAATCGTCTTGGCTATTGTCCCCTGAAACATTAGTACATTAGTCCGCTTGTACATAATCTAAAAATAACAAACGATTTTTTTTAGAATATACTGATAAAGTTTAAGCTTTTGAGTCCTCTTCAGGCATATAGATTGTGCATATGAGGAATACCAATGAATCAACGTTCTGGAATCAAGACCGCCAGCATATACAGAAAACCTAAAATAATACCGGCCACAATCTAATATATTGGAAGCCTGTTAGTTAAGATCCAGAAAATACGCATCAATATACTATCTAAAATGTAACCACACATTACGTAAACTGAAGTACAACTCTTATTCGAAGAAACTGTGACCAAGATATTCGCATCCAATATTCCATTAAGTTGTAGCAAAAATAGGAAGGCAAGTTCATGTGTCCAGTATAAATAAATATTCTCTAAAACCAACAATCTTTAATGTTTGGAGACAACTTGACCATGCTTTAGGAAGAATGGCAACTGCAAATTTTATGCAAGGAAATGAAATAGAAAGCAGAACTGTAGAAGATGAAAGTTGAAAGTATCTGCATACATACTCTGCTCAGATAACTTGATCACCACAATGAGCATTGACATTAGTATATTGTCTGAAATATTAATCAGGAACAAGCGATGAACATTGGATTCGACAGGCACAAATGTACTTATGCAAGCGCTTGCTAGATTCAACGTAATGTCAGGAATTCTGCACAGAAACCAAGAGGAGTTAATCCCAAGAATGCACAAGCGTTGCCATTTCATGTGGCGTGTATAAGAGTCGATGCGTATGCTTCCAAAATAGCATTAGAAAATACGACAGAAATTTTGTGCAAAATCAAAACAACTGAAATCAAAACCCCCGTCTCAGAATGCGGAGAAAAAAAGCAACATAAATGTGCTTCGACAGAAGGATACTGAAAATACTATGGACGGAGCGAGTAAGCAACAAACAAGTCTTAAAGAAAATAGCAATACACCAAGAAAAATTAGCTGAAATTTCTTGGACATAATGAGAAAGGATGGCTTGGATGGTTTAACCTTCACGAGGTATATTGAGGACAATGGAGGTTGGGAAAGGCAGTGAGCGACTTCCCTGAGGATTTGTGGGAATAGATGGCCGGTCGGTGAGGTAAGGAAATTAGCAAATGGAGCAAAACTGCTAAGAACCACAAGAGATAGGGATTTGAATCGGAAACAAATCTATAGATGCATTAAAAACTTCATTTGACACAATTCAGTTAAAGGAAATAGCTTTTGCTTAATGACAAACTGATTTCGCTTTCTTCCGGGCTATTTAAGAACCAGCATTTGCTTGTTAAAAGGGTTACAAGAGTAATATATATATATATATATATATATATAGTCAGTCAGTTATGTGCCATACGTGATACACATTTAGCTGATCACATATAGTTCGATACATGACTGACGAGGCAGATTTTTTTCCCGCAGTAGGTTGGTAATTCTTTTTCCGGTAGACCAGTTGCCAGTATGTCCTGTATTTACCCATAGCTGGGGGGGGGATGAGAAGAAGAGGATTCATATCTTTCACAAGGGTATTAGCACCTCCAAGTGAATGTAATGGATTGACTGTAATTTTAACTCGGCTCTCCGATTTCTCAATCCGAGCAGCTATCCATTAGCCACCTAAACTGTATATATATATATATATATATATATAATATATATATATATATATATATATATATATATATATAATATATATATATATATATATATAAATATATATATATAAATAAATAAATATATATATAAATAATTAAATATATATATATATATAAATATATATATATAAATAAAATATATATATATATATATATATATAAATAAAGAAATATATAAATATATATATATATATATATATATATATATATATATATATATATATATAAATATTGCACTGTATTGAAACAGATGTATTACCATTAGATTGTCTTGCATTTGAAACCTTACAGGGTCGGGTATTAAGCAAGATTGCATTTAGAAAAAAACAATACATGGAGTGATTGTCCTAGTGCAGAGAGACCCTATAAAGAGATAAGGCACAGGTTAACTATCGTAAAGGTCTTATATGCAATGCAAATGTTGTAAAGTAAGAAAAGACGTAAAAACCGTGCATACAGATATGATTAAAATCGATCAGGAAATAAAAATGATAACGTTCTCGCTTTATTTGTATATAATCAAACAATGAAGCTACATCCAACCATATTTTACAGAGGTGATATTTTAGTCTAAGCTTATTTCTGATTTCTTTATTGCTGACCTTTTCCATATCATTGCTGACCATTATAACTAACTGGTCGCTTTATATATGTTTGCATGAGGAATATCGCTTAATACTCACATATACTTTAGTTACACGGCTTGATTACGTGTTTTGCTTTCATTCAATGACGTCAGCTTACTGACTTGTCCTACTGATCAAACTTGTGTGAACTATGATCAAGCTATACAGGGTTCAATGAATGCACTATGTAAGCTCATGGTTATTTCGAGCAAGCATATTTATTTATTTTTTTTATTTCCTACATTTCAGTCGATATAATCCGCGGCTTTCTTCAGGTCTTCACTGTATCGAATAGATTTCAAAGAAAATTTAACAACCATTTATATCGTTATAATGTCTTCCTGATTTCCAGCAGTAAAGCAACAAAGATATAGATGTTGTCTGCAATGAATCGTGACAACGTAACAAGTTTTTCTCAGACTCCCAGACAGCAATGGTAGAAGATGACAGGTTCCAATTTCTTTGTGTAAGTTTAGCAGAGTAAAAACTTTGTGATAAAATCATAGCAGACTATTATTTTACTGAAATGAATAATCATTATTGATATTCAATTTATATATATATATATATATATATATATATATATATATATATATATATATATATATATATATATGTGTGTGTGTGTGTGTATATGTATGCATGTGTGTATATATACATATATATGTGTGTATGCAATTAACTACAAATTTTATCATATATATATATATATATATATATATATATATATAGTATTTTGAAGTGTCTTTATAGTTGATAAATTTTATTATCAGGACTCACTCGAAGTATTTCCAGCGTAAAGAATTTATTTTTTTTTTTTTTGTTAAGGTGGTATTTTTTTTCTATAAACATATATATGTACATTACTTCACCAACCTTTATTAAATATATATATACAGAGTCCACAAAAAATACATACACACTTCAGGAAAGAAGAAACTTTTTTTGTAGTTTTCTTGTTGTATGATATTGTTTCGACAGATGGCATTATATTGGTGGCTCTTTGACAAAAAAAAAATGAAAATGCATGTGAAGCAGTTCCCCTGGACAATTTACACAAGCAATTGTTTGCCGTACTAATAAATGTCTGGAAGTTAAAGGCCACCATATTCAGCAGTTTTTGTGAGTGTAGAGTCCATACGTTACTAGAATTAATCACGTGATGTCTAAACAAAATTTGTATAGATATCGTAATACTAATTTTATTTTTGCCTATTTATTTTAAGTAAGTTCCTTTCATATTGCCTGATAAGCTTAATAACATTTTCATTGAAATGAAAACTCCATATTGATACATGTTTTAATCCTATCTAAGCTTTCGGTTTACATAAGCCATTATCAAAGATGACAGTTACATTTCAATATATCAAACAATATACGGGCAAAACATTAATAATAGTCTATTTTTGTTGGATGAAAAATTTCAAAGGAACGACAAACTCGTGTATACGAGACGCGGAAGCGAAAATCGCATCGCAGCTCGTGATATCTGAAATGCCTATAATTGATTACAGAAGCCAATGGTTTACACCAACGTCTTCCCATACTTAATACTTCTCGTTTTCACTATCGCATGGTCTTGCATATATATAAATATATATATATATATATATATATATATATATATATATATATATAATGTGTGAGTTTGTGTGTATTTTAAAGCCGTAATAAGAAAAAGGTTTTTAATTATTAATCTGACGTTTATTTTAAACAGGATTTTATTTTGTCTGCCAGCTTGAATATTCGAGACAACATCACAAATTCTTAAATAAAATGCGTCCTCACATATGGAATTTAAAAATAACGTTTAAAGTAATATTTATACACACACATATATATATATATATATATATATATATTAGTTGGGGGATGTACACACAGACATAGATATAAATATATATATATATATATTTATATATATATATGGAAATAGAGAGATATGTATATGCAAGATATAAAATCAGTCTAAAAACACCAATTCAGTTATTAATATATATGTACACATATGCATATATATATATATATATATATATATATATATATATATATATATATATATATATATTGATAGGTAAAGTCTGTACTTAGATATGGGATTTACGCTCTGAGTAATATCTAAATTTACGCGTTGCTCAAGTTCGAATTAGTCAGTATTGTCACAGTCATTTTAATATTTTTTTTTGCTGGTTTCTTTATCTTTCTGCATTTTTCATACTGATGAACTAATTTGGCCCGATCTCTTCCTGGGGGTTGTCTGCTGATTTCTTTTCTTCCAATCACTTTACTCAGTACGCACGATACTCTATTCAAACCTATGCCCCGTGATTTCCAAATCTCGTTGCTCGTTAAAGTCTCGCCAATTTGATGGAATTAGTTAGTATTGTCGTCTGCCATTTTTTATAGCATTAAGCACCTGTACAATGGAAGGAAAAATGAAACACCTGAAGAAAAAACAAAAATGTCCTCTCAAGTTTGATTGGTTGTACGGTTTAAAAAATTTGGTGATATCTTTTTTTTTTAGTATGAGAGAAGGTAGTAAAAAATATGTAAGGTCTGTATGTTTGAATTAGTCGCCATTGTTACTGTTATTTTGAAATAACTAATCTTCTTCATTTCTTTCCACTCTTCCGTTACTGGTTTTCATTCCCATTCTATTCATATGCATTTATATTTCCGTAAATTCTTCCTATGTTCCTTCCTTTTGTTCACTGATTTGCGCTTTCTTTCTTCATATTTCTTTTAAGATCCCTTTTCGTGTCCTCTTGGGTAAGACGATAAACTAAGTCCAACAGGAAGGCCTCTGATCAGAAGGTTTTGAGGAGCGTGGAACCACTTCTTACTTGCAGTTCATTCCTAGGTTCATTTAACTAGTTAACCCCCAAACTGGTTTCAAAACATACCGAAAGTGTAAAAATAGGTTTTAATACCAGAAATACTTTGTAAAAAGTTATTACCAGCAATACATTTTTGAAAAACATTATCAGCAATATATTTTTGGATTAAAAAAAATGTATATTACCAGCAATAAAAAAAAAGAAAAAAAAATATTAACAGCGATACATATCTGAAAGAAAATTATTACCAGAAATTGATATTCGAAGAAAAAAAATTACCAGAAAAAAACTATTACCAAAAATAGATTTTTGAAAAAAATAATATTACCAAAAATAGATTTTTGAAAAAAATAATATTACCAAAAATAGATTTTTTGAAAAAAATAATATTACCAAAAATAGATTTTTGAAAAAACGATTTTACCAAAAATAGATTTTTGAAAAAAAAAATAATATTAGCAAAAATAGATTTTTGAAAAAAAATAATATTACCAAAAATAGATTTTTAAAAAAAAACTATTACCAAAAGTAGATTTTGAAAAAAAATAATATTACCAACAATAAAAATTTTGTCGGCATTAAATATCCCATTGAGGTTGATATGCCGTGAAACAAACCAAACCAAACTCTTTTCGTGTTTGTGCACATAGTGTATGCTTTGCAAACGTTTTCCCCTGATCTATCCTGTTTTTGTAGAAACTGATTTTAGTCTCCATCAGTGTGCACCCGATATGATTCATGGGAATGTCATCGATTTAAAAAAAAAACGACAAAAATCCTCTATATCGGTGTTCACAATGACTTCGAATCGAGAATATCCCTTGTTGATATTGTATAAATTCTATTATACATCAACGGTAAAATTATTAAAAAAAAAATGCATTCGCCATATTGATAAACATATACAGTTTAAACAACCTAAGCATCAACATAATATCTGGATCTTCAAGACAAATATGTTGAGTGTGCTTCCGTACGCAATATAGTTGTTTGAAGACCGCCGCTGTTGCAGACCGAAAACTGAAGATGTTTTTAGAATAAGTTCCTCAAATGCATATTGAATGCGTTATTGCTTCTAAAGAATAACCAATCAAGATCTTACATGCAGCAGCGATTTAGGGACGACTACCGTTTTTGTCGCTAGCGATTGCTCGGACCGGTCATCAGAATGTCCCCATTACAGGGCAAGAGATACTGCGGCAGACAAGTACAATCTGAAGTAGAAGAGTGGGGCAAGATCTTAGCGCAGATGTGTCTTTCTCTTGTCATCACCTAAAGTGTCAGTCGGCTAAGTTCGTGAGTGGGTAGTGTTAGAAGATTTGGCGTTATGCATTCTTCTTACACTTGCTTCTCTTCTTTGTGCTATAAGTCTCGTTTTCGTTGTATTCACTTTCGCGCGATTACTTTCGGGAGAGGTATGAATCAATCATTTCTCCTCTTAGATAAGACCCAATGGGCACTCTCACTCTAGAACAAATTCAAAACTATGTAAACATAGCAATACGCATAGTCTTATTAAGAGTATACAATTAACCGAAATGCGGTTTTGTGGATTGCATGTACTCAACTGAGGTCGAATCAAGGAAGGATTTTATCGATTGACAGATTTGTTTTTACGGCTTATCAACATTTTGCAGGTTACATATTTTAGATTGCAATACATTTTTGGACATAATAATTTACTGGGATAAGCCCTACTATTTAACCCATATCTGGGGGAAAAAGCTTGATTCATACCTTTCGCAGTGGTATTTGAGCGTAGGGAATCCGGCTGGAAATGAAACGTCTCTAATAAAGAAAGGCAATGTAACAAATTTATTAAATATGAATAGTTACTTATTTTACAATGATGCCAGAATTCGGTATTAGTTTCCAAGTAAAAAACCGAAATTTAATACGTAGGCCTTTGCTGTCACTTAGAGATATGTGTTAAACCATTTTTCTCTTTTCATTTTCTCCACCAGTTTGAGTTGCTGTGCTGGACGGATCCATACTTAAAAAAAATATCCGTTTCTCTCCTGGAAGCAGAGTGCGTTCTTCGTGTCTAGGAAAAAGCCAAACTCTCGAAAATTAATTTCTCAGTAGACAAGTCGTTCACACTTGAAGAGTCCGTCTAAATATTTTTTCCTATCTATGTTTCTCCTAATTCCGAACTGCGTCGAAACAGTGAAGTACAAGTTGTGATCAAAAAGTATCGGGGATGCTGCTATAAAAGCGAAACTACAACACACATCAAAGTGTGCATCCTAAAAAGTATCAAACTTAACCTTTTTTTTTTTTTTCTCAATAGGAAGCCACTTCTATAGCCAGAACGTACTGCTACCAGTTTGGCCAGCTAAATACAGTGAGGTTTGACTTCCATATTTAACGAATGAACTTCTCTCTTAGGTTTTTCTATGAATCTATATCTGCTAACTTTTGTTTGATGCCCGAAACGTAAACAATGGTAATTTGTGGATTTTCTTTCTGTTAATTCACCAGAATATATTAATTCGCCCTAAAAAATAAAAAGAATTTATATTTACTAAAATTCACATCAAATTCTTCCCGAGCGAGGCCCTTCCATTGCATGCAGTTTGTGTTGACCTTAACGATCACCCCAAATGGGGTAAGCTATTTATAAATGTCGGTATCTGCGTTCGCGCTTACCCAGATAAAACAGATTTTTTTTTTCCTATTATTTTTTTAATTATAAAAATTCTTTGTAAGTATCTCAAATATCATCCGCACTTACGAAAAATTGTGTAACTCCCTGATTTTTGGTAATTTTTCATTGGGGGGGGGGGTTTGAAGTTGTTGCGAGGCAAGCTAAACAAAATTTGATTTAAAATTTATAATTTCTTGGGTTGAATTAATATTTAGATTATTCAGGGTGAATTAACAGACCGATATGTTTATAAAATCCGAAATTATTTGTTATTATAACATCTACATAATAATACAAGATAATAACAACAAATAAAATATCCATAAAAACATAATAACACAACACAAATATGTTAACACGACATAAATATTAAATGTCAACATAATAACACAAATTTAAAAAAAGCCATAGAAACATATATTATATACTACATTTCTCAACTTTTACACAATGTTATCAAAATTTTGCAAGTGTCTTTGAATTATTGTTGCTTGTAGAATCGAAGAAAAATCCTCAAGCTAGGAATATGGTTTCACATAAACTTTTCCTTTTAGTGTCATATGTGGATACTGCCTGCGATTATCTGAAACAAGATCTTGGAGATGATTTAACTTTGGTTAAAAATACGGATCCTGATCAGAGGAAGCATTGGCCCATTCTCCTGTATAAGTTTTGCATTTACGACAACCGATGCCTTTTCCGTTTACAACATTGAAATATTTGCAATAGTCCTAAATGATATTACCTCGTACGAAAGTTAGTGTCTGTTCGTTTATTTGCTACTTACAACATTTTGGCGTTTCACAATCTTCCAACTTGTGTTTCGTCTACACGACTTTGCGTTGGACAAAACAAACTTTAATGAATTTCAAAAGAACAAAAAAAAAAATAATGGAAAGAAATAAAATAAGATAAAATAAAAAATAGAAAAATCACTTTTAAGCAATTCAATAAATGTGAAAGAAAGAATGAAATAATGTTTGTTTAAAATAAAATTAGAGACATTAACTTAAGTGAATTAAGCAAGAAATTATTTCATGATAAAAGCAAGACTATGAATTAGATTCGGGGAGGAACATCGCGATAAAAAAAAAATACTAGTTAAAATCAGACTGAAACAAAAATAGAAAAAAAAAATTTAAGGGAAATAAAAAAAAAAGATACGGACAAAAAAAACGCAAACACAGCAAAGTCGCCACTTGATTTTGAAATGTTACAAAAACGATCTTATTTTGATTAGAGTAAATGGAAAAGTTTCCACTAAAATGTAATTGCTCTTAATTGTAAAAGTGAATCTCCCGAAGGTCATTTGAAAAAGAAAAAAGAAACGCTTTTTTGTAAAAATTCCTTTCTGTTTCATGGACAATATATCTTCAACGCAGACAGATAGTTAAGTAGTTGTTACCTTATCAAATGATATTGTTTTTTCATGTTTCGCTTCGTCATGTTAAAACCTGTGCATTTAGAGCGTCTACTGAGTTTCGAACGCACAACACAGTCGTAACAATCTGTGAGCTTGTCTAATTTCCGATTAGACTGATTTCTTTATGAGCTCTTTTCATAGATTGCTTAGGTTTAGCTAATCGTCGTTAAACTCGTCTGGCTTGCCATTTCAACTGTATAAGGTGTGCGACCTTATGGAGATCACATTTGTCGATTTATATCAAGATATGCTACGTAAATAAAACATTTTTTTTGTTATAATCTATATAAGTTCACCGGTTGGGATACTTCGATGTGGTGTAATGGTTAGCAAGCTGGTCTCGCTAGATCAATTACGACTGAGTAATGAGGTCGATCCTTACTTTGTG
>CAHIKZ030000255.1:667500-705000 GCA_903632075.3 Acanthosepion pharaonis
CGTAACATTCAGGGAAAATTAAACTGGGTCTTTTATTTAATCTTCGTCAGAAGCATACCCTCCTCCACTTGACTATGTCAGTGGATATACTGCGCTCAGTTATAGCTCGCCCCGTTTCCACTGAATCCCATATCATAAAATTTCAGCCGACGACCCGGGGGAACTTTGTATAACCTAGAGGCGTAAGTGATCTCATTACGCTGACCCTCTCTAGGAATATCTCGTCTTATTTTTTAGTATGGCTCAGTTAATGTTCGCTCCATTTCCACTGAGTCTATCATCATAACGTTTCAACCCACGATCCGGGTGACCTTAATATAATCTACGGGCGTAGATTGATCTCATTTCGTTGACCCTGTCTAGGGATTTCTCGTCTAGATATTATTTAGTAATGCTCAGTTATAACTCGCCCTGACTCCTCTTAGTCCAAGTACACACTGCCTGGTGTAAGGATTGAACTCGAAATTAATATCTTACAGAGTGCATAAGTGTCAAATCGCTGTGATGACAACAAAAAAGATGTAATTAATGTAAATAATGATAAGACCTCGTCCCGGAAATTCTGGCAGAAATGATCTATTTTTTTTATCTCCCCATGAGACATTATAAATATTTCCTCTTCGACATTGCCAGGTGGTCGTTTTATAAAATTCTTCGACATGTTATTGTCACCCTAACCACATGCTTCCACATAAGGATCTCAGAGACATGTTTATTTACTAGAACCTTTTAAAAAAAATTGTTTCGATGAGATTACACGTTTGGATAAAATAGTGAGAATCTTATTCACTAGGATGTAAACAAACTTTATATACAATATAAATACAATATTAGGCTGTTGAATCTTACGCTAGGTTAGGCGCTGTTTTTTTCTTGGAAAAATCCTAACAGTATCAGATGCATAAAATATGCGTATTCAAATATAATGTGTAGTCACACCAACTAATGCTAAAAAAACCCACAGCTGTGCCTCTAAAAATCCGTCCATCATAGCTCGGAGAGAGTCATGGTTTTACATCTACAAACACCGACACATATACACAAAACCTCAAACAAATACATATATTTACAGTAATTATTCACCCAGTAAAAGACCCAAGTGCCACTGAAGTTAGTTTCCTACCGTAGATTAGATGTGGCACAAGGCCGAAAGTAGGGTGTACCCAGTGAGAATCGAACTCACTACTCAGTCGTAACTGTTCTAGCAAAACAAGCTTGCTAAGCATTACACAGCATGGAGGTGCCCAGCCATTCAAGTTAGTATATTACAATGTATGAGTGTAAGAACGGACAAGAAATTAAGTTCATGGTGCTATGGGGGAAAGATAATGGTTAACCATAAACTTGAAGAGGCTAGGATTGTAGTAATTGGGAAAACATCTTACCAGGAGTCTGTTCCACAAAGCAACAGTTCCTGGGAAGAAGCTGCCCGGGAGGAACTTAATTCTTACGATAGTAATACAAAGGGATCATGTGCGATTCCCAGTTTTAAAAGTCAGGGATGGTGAGACTAAGGAAAGTGTAGATCATCATAACACATGCCATTCATTAGACGCTTTTTAACTCTATCAAAACAGACATATATATTTCGCCTCTAACTTCTTAGGAAAGTTGAACGCCACATTTCTATACATATTACGAAATAATGTAACCATTTATATCTATCCATAATGAAATTGTCTAGGATTTATATGGAGGCAACATCGTGTCATGACCTATATAATATTTTTATTTTTTGAATTTAGCGTAGGTCACATTCGATTGCTTAATCAGGGTAAAGCGCACAAGCCTAGTTTTAATTCTGTTTTTATTTTTTCTTGAGAAAAAAGAGGAAGCATTCTTCTTTTGGAATTAAAAATAATCCTTTACTCATCAGTAGTTTAACATCGCACGAGATGACACATTTGTGGCGTTGAAACATAATTGCAATTGTTTAACGATTTTAACATGTCTTTAATATCCTAAATAAATATATATATATATATATATATATATATATATATATATATATATATATATATATATATGCGTGCTTGTGTGTGCGCATTAGTTAATCGGTTAGTGAGTTTGTAAGGAATCTAACCTACTGTTTCCTGATGTGCTTTCAGTTATCTTTACGCCGTTACTACTGTTGTAATCTGCTAACATTAACAAGATAGCTACAGAGATTTATTTTTGTTTATAATCTTTGCAATCTCATATTTATTCCACGTGTTAGTCTCTACGTTGCCAGCCACTTCAGCGCTTCGGGTTTTCTCAAGAACTTAGCCGTATTCCCCGCTGACACAGCAAACCTTAACACATTTTCATGATTAAAAAAAAAACCTTTAAAGTGTGAACAGAAAACAATGAACAAATCACAGAATCTACTGATCACTTACAGGTTTTCTTTCCAGTTCAGCTCCGCATTTTCATCTCTTCTTTTTCAAGAGATTTCTTCAGAAAAGCATTATAAAAATTAGATGAATGAAAGTCCGTCATTTCTTAAGATATTTTTTTTGTTAATATTCATACAGAATTCCCGAATGCTGTTAAGGATTCTCCTTTTATGTTTTCGCTTATCTAATACATTTCTGTTCATAATTATTTACAGATTTTTCAGCATTTTTCATTAATTCATGATTCTCTGTCTTTCCCACTCGGTAAATGGAATTAGTCTTGCCTATATGTAACACCAGACAACTTATCGAATCGCCGAGGCCATTACATATTTTTCTAAACTAGCTGGATTTCCATGTTCGATACTAGAAATTATCAAAATTGTAAATCCTGATTTTCAAACTAGGTTAGCGTGTATAAAACGAACTACTGGCGCAATACAGTCATTCTATCTTAATTTGTTTTTTTTTGTTTTTTTTTTTTTTTGCTGTATAAGATTAGCCTTAATAAATGCTGAACAATCTCTTGACAGATGAAGTAGACACTTGAAGCAACAGAAATGTGGTTCTACAGAAAAATGCTGAGAATACCATGGACCGAACATGTGAGCAAAGATGAAGTTCTAGAGAAAAGAGAATTGAAAAGGACACATGCTTAACACCAGGAAGAGGCAGTGGTTATTTATGTTCCATTCATGTTGATTGATATCCTGATATCTGCGATAAGAAGTAACAGAAATTAAGATGAATTACGAGTCAAAAAGTAAACGTTTCTTTCACGATACTTCATTTAATAATAATAATAATAATAATAATAATAATAATAATAATCAATATATTATTACCATTTGTTTTCTGACGGCTGAAGATCGACAGTCTGAGAAGCAATTAAAAATAAGTTGAAAGAATACTCGTTAAAAATTTATAATATTTGGGAGTGCTCCCTCTAATAAGAATAATTAACTTCCAGATAATATTACTATTTGGTTAAGTAGTCTAAGTCAAACGGTGAATGTGAAGCAATTAAAATTAAGATGAGAAGAAAACCAGTCAAATCTTAACGATTAACAAAGCTCCATCTGATAAGAATAAAATTCCGGCTATTGTTACTGCTTGCATATTGACAGCCAAAGACAGAAAATTTGAATATCAGCGATGAACAGTAATTAAAATTAAGATCAAATATTAATAGTAAAAAAAAAGTGTGTAAATTACTTTCGAGTAATTTTTATCACGTTTATTTATCATCTCTCAGTTGCATCTCTGCTTTTCTGTGTATTCAGGGGTGGCTCCGTCAAAGGACAGAGTCGCAACTGAGGAAAATTATACTCAGAGATGCCCATCCCTGGGGAACAGCTGCCTGAGGCAGCGCCCTCTCGTTGCACCAGAGAGAGAGAGATCGGTGCTCGTACCGAGCCCAGAGCAACCGATGGCTGCGGGGCTCGGGCAATTTTTGTTCCTAGCCCGGATGAACGCGTTCGGGCTCCCCACATTAAATTGATCTTGTCACAACCTGACCTCTTGATTGAGTAAATGAAAAATAACAAAATTTATTAATGTTTGACAATGTTTCGTCTAATAATAAAACAAAATCAATTTAATATTGCTACATTCTTACTGTCGGCCAAAGGTTGAAGGTTTGAATAGTTTCGATGAAAAGTAACTAAGGTTGCCAGATGTCTCTTATATACTGAACATGTCCGGGATTGGATAACGTTGTCCCCTATTTTCAAATTTCGTAATGAAAATATATTTGCTACCTTCTTAGGGTTATTGGTTGTAACTTTATAAGTAATTATACTTTCTTTTTTTTTATATCCTCTTGATGAAAAAAATCCAACAAGTATTGACAGAAGTTTACCCAAAACTGATGTGTTTATAATAACTTTTAATGAAAATAACGAGTAATAGGCACATTTAGGACGGAATTATGACGTAATTAATCCGTTTTCATCAGACCAAAAGAAAAAAGGAAAGGAGGTAGCAGTCGTGAAAAATCTCCTTCAAGATGTGAATATTTATGCTATTATTAATTTTTGACTAGTATTTCTTCACATGCTAATGTTAGTTATATATATATATATATATATATATATATATATATATATATATATATATATATAAGTCTGAATAAATATATATATATGTCTGAATAAATTGCAAAAATTATTTTGATCATGATTCTTTCATATTCACGAATATTTTTGCGTACATTACAATTAGATAAGGCAAGAAATACTGTAATAGTAAGAGTCACTCTTATTCCCCAAGTACTTTCAATTATCACTGTTACAGTGCATTTCTTGGTTTATTTAATTGTAATATACAAAAAATATTCGGGAATATGAAAGGATTATGATCAAAATAAGCAAACATAATGTTTGCAATTTATTCAATCAGAAATGCCTATAAGACGCACACACACGTCGTATATATATATATATATATATATATACATATATATATATATATATATATATATACATATATATATATATATATACACCCAGAACAATATACTATATAAAAGTGGAGCCATAAGTGAAAAACATAAAGCAATGATTTTTTTAATGTTTTATGAGGAAATTAAAATAAAATCATTTAAAAAAGATTTAATACAAGTTAGGAAAGTCTGATTTAATGCTGATGGAGATCTGCACAGCAGTGCGTTTGGCAAACAAAACGCTAACAGCGTTGCTGTCCTCAGCCAACGATAGCAACTAAACATAGCATAGCACTTGGTTGCATGTAAGGGAAGCGAGGGATTGAAGGCTGTGTTTCATTAAACATTTAATAGGGAAAGCCTTGCCTACTATGAAAGTTTGTAGTCAGAATAATGGCTTCTCATCTAAACGACTTCGAACAGCGGGTACCGTGGAATATGTATGGGTCATAGATTAATTCCATGTACAAATTGACCTTTTAGATGAACTTGCTAAACGCAGCTTTAGGGTTGGAGATCGGATGATTTTCTAAGATTCAGTATCACTGAGTCCGTTTATTTTTTCGCGTAGAGAGAGAGGGGGAGAGAGAGGAGAGAGAGGGAAACAGAGGGAGGAGAGAGGGGAGAGAGAGAGAGAATGAGGGGAGAAATAGATAATTAATCTTTATGGAATGATGTCAAAATTCATCGAAATCGAAGAACAACCGAGAATTAAAAAACTGAAAGATTCCATATATTTTGTGATCGGATCATCTAATCTGTAACTAGAGCACAGGCATTAACATCTTGTAAGAGGCTCAATTAGGCGAGAGGAAGAAGTGATAAATGTTCTGTAAGCATGTCCCAAACAAAGTTTAACAACCTCATTGCAAGGTCAAAACTTCAGAGCACAGTTCAAATAATGAAAATAACTGGAGAGTATAAGAGGACCCTTCCTTCTCAGAGGAAGAGTCGATATTCCAGAACAAAATAAACGAAAAAAGTTCGCTGGAAAATACGCGTCGAAAATCTTTTAATAAAACAAAACAATAAATAAGTCAGAATCAACCAATGTACAATGATTAAATACAGTCCTTTAGTTAAAACCAATAATATGACCTTTTTCTGGCCTATTCTTATTTTTCGATCAAATTAAGTAAACACGTGATTGTCAGTTACTGGCAACAATTACTGTCTATTGACAAGATAATTAAATTCCTGTCTACAAATTTGTATCAGGAGCAAAATAAACTTTGAACGTAAATGTAGGCAGTAGTAAATTGAAGACTTTAATTTAAGTGCAAGAAATAGTCTTGATGTGAACCATGACTAAGAAAAAAACGTAGGGGTAAGAATTAAAAAAAATGTAATAATAATTTTCATAATCTTGTTTTATGTGCTGTGTCCGTCCAGGAAGTCAAGATAATGGTACTCCACAGCCTGATATCCATTTTAATAATAATAATAATGTGAATAATAATTAACAGTAGTCAACTAAAATAATTAATAAATATTGACTGGTGCAACAACCCATTTGAATCGTATTTATGTACAAACACCGAAACTATTATGTGAACATAGTTGAAGATGTGAGGCGTTGCTGGAGAGCCTAACCTGAAATTTACGCTTCCGTGGCGGTAAGAAAGGCATGGGAAAATGTGTCGTGTGCATAGGCAACGCACACTAGTTCAGGTTGTTTTAGATAAGAACTCAATTAATAGCAATTTTAGTATGTATCAAAACCGTTCCAACGTGCTTAAAATCACCATGACTTGATTCACCCAAGAATTGTAAGAAGGAAGTTTAAATCGGCCAACGGCAGAAGAATAGAGATATCCCCTGAATTCGATCACTCTGTTTCAGCTATGGCCATTAACTCAGACTCACATCATTTATCGTACTCATTTCTTTGTTTCTAATGAAGTTTTTCTGTCTCTTTATACTCGGCTTATCTTTTGGAATGCAAAATACGTCTTCGGATTTCAATGTCGCACTTTCCGTCCTCTGTTAGAACACTTTGAAAATATGCAAATTTTTGTATTTGTTTGATTTTGGTATCTCTGATTTATAATTTGCATATTGGGCTCATATGGACGTTGTAATGTATTTGAAAATACATAGGTGAAACAATAAGATATTTAGTTGCTCCAAGATTTAACGTAAAAAAAAACATAATGAAATGTATTTTCATATACGATTCTCGGCTCAAACAGAGCAAAAAACTGCTCACTTTTTGCAAAGAACGAAATGAGACCCAGTCAACCACTGTAAAAGCCGATTTTCATTGGAAGGAGCTGATGCTGTATATGAGATGGGATTGTAAGTAATTTGTCTATTATGGAGTAGTAGGTCAATGTTTCCAAGGACAAAGTGACGAAAGACAAAATGATGATTAGATAAAGTATTTAACGAATTAATTATCGAATGAACAATGCGCCGAACAGACAAAGTGTCGAAAGAAAAAATGACGAATGGACAAATTGTCGAAAAGACAAAGTGTCGAATTGGACAAAGTGACGAACAGACAAACTCTCGAAAGAAGAAAACACTAATGTCGAAAAGACAAAGTTTCAAAAGGGCAAAATGTTGAACAAAGTATAAACGAACATATCGTCATTATTTTAAAAACTTGGTTCAAATAATTAATTAAGCTATTCTAAACTTTTTATTGCTTAAAAAAATTCACATGGATTTATATAGTCGATTTGGCATGATTTGATAAATAACAGACTTAAAATAATTTTTTTCTTTTTACCATAATTATAAGTTCTCATAAATAAAAATTTTTAACTGTAGCTTGAATGCCGAACTTTGTTAAAAAAAAGGTTACCAATTATGTAGAAAGTTTCTTTTTTATCGAATGTTTTTATATTAATATATAATTTAAAAATAATTATTTACCAACAGGATACTTACATTCCAGGTAAGAGGTACTCTATCGTAGACAAATTTCGACTCTTTTTTTCTGTTCGGCACTTTGTGCATTCGACAGTTTCTTCGTTCGATACTTTGTCCTTCAACACATTTTGTCTTTTGACACTTTGTCCTTCAACACTCTGTCTGCACACGAAATCCAGAGAAGTATTATTCACATTTGAATCTTAAAAGTTAGCACTCAATGACAAACGACTGAAACAGCCAGACCTTTCATCTTTTCTCAGATCTTGCAGCAACTGTTACATAATAACTGGGATGTTCTACTACACCCACCGTTCACACTTGATGTCACATCTTCGGATTATCCCATTTCAAGTCCTAGAAAATGTTCTTAACGGGAAGGTTTTAAATTGTTTGAAAGCTTTAAAACCACTTAGACTAATTCTTCCCCCAATAAGATGTCTTGAAGGATTGATTGAGGAAGCTGCCTCAAAGATAGCAAAATATAGTGGCTCAATATGCCGCATATGCGTCTGTGTATATCCATGTAAATCTATCTAAAGATTGTCTTTGAAATTCACTTAAAAAGACGCAGCAAAATGATTATTTCTCAAAATAGTTCGTTCTTTTTTTTAACATTCTCTGAGTTAATTTTGTTTTCACAGGTTTCAAATCATCGCTTATTGATTTAATTGCATAGTTTAGGATTTCTGCTTTGTATATTTCTTTAGTTCACGTATCTGTAGCCAATTATGAGCTGGAAATATATTTTTGGCTAGTTTTTCATACTTGATCCAACCACTTGACATATTTCATCGTGTCTTACATGATTCGTTTTGTCAGTTAGGTTTGATTTCACGATTTGAGGTTTTGCCTCTTTTAAACGATTTATATTTATTTAATAACTTCACCGATATTCTCTTCATGACAGGAAATTTTCTTTCAATTCTGTTATACCGTATATATTTGATTTCAGAATTCAATTTGACACGATTGTACTTCTAACTTTTTCAATATCACTTTGTAATTTCTCTATCGTAGATCTGTCTATTTTTTCCCTAATTTCTGCCTTCTGATTTGATGCATTTTATCCGTGCTTTCCATTTTCGTTTAATTTATCTTGAAATATATGTTTTACTCTGATATTTTTTTCCAAGAACACTCGTTTACTTTTCCATATTTATCTGTAAGAATTTTCGTCAATTGACCTGGCTTTATTTTCGAAAGATTCGTTTTAATTCCTTCTGTTTAAATCAAACTGCTAGCGATTTTTAAAGAAATCATTTCTCTCTATTTTTTCTCCTATAATTACAGGATATCATATAGCCTTTCTGAAAATCATTTTTTTTATTTTTCTATTATTCGGGATTTGTATGTTCAGCAAGACCAGAAGATAAGGAAATGACAAATATGAATCCATTAGCGGAAAAAAGTATTGCATTTACGAGGAGAAAATGAGAAGGTTGCTAAAAATTAAAACCCAATCTTAAATGTACAGAAGTTAAATTTATATTTTTTAGTGTTGCTTCATGTCTATTGCATTATGTATAGATATTTCATTTACATGTATATTTTCCTTCTGTATTTCTAAGTATGGAGTTATGATTCATATACATATATATATATATATACACACACACACATATATATATATATATATATATATATATATATATATATATATATATATACACGCACACACATATCTATCTACACACAGACATATGCATATATATATATATATATATATATATATAGGGTAGTCGGAAAATGTTGTCTCTCAATAGTACTCGACTCACATACTCAAATAATATAATTTTCTATACCAGATGGCTGACATGAGTTCGTGCAGTTTGGAAGGGGTGTTAGGGAGACAAGACTTTCGGGCCATACTGTATATATATATATATATATATATATATATATATATATATATATATATATAAAAGTGAACATTGAAGTCAACACTCAGATACGACAGTCGTCATATACATACATATATATATATATATATAGAGAGAGAGAGAGAGAAAGACAGAGATAGATAGACGAGTAAGAGGAAAAAGGCGCAGTTTATGTGAGAGAAAGTTAAGTTAGCCGTTTTCTTGAACGAGTTAAGACTGTAGAGTTCGGGGAACCATCCCCTTTGGAGTCGATGCCACAAGCTCGAATAATGGTATATGAAGGTGTGTAGGACGGAAAATAATTCATCGTCTACAATGCCGCGTAGACGCTAAGTAAAGTTTGAACTAAACAAATATACAAATAAAATCTTAAAAAAAAACTGAGATGAAAAGAATTCAAACCTAATTTTTAAAATGATAGAATTAAAGTAAAAATAAATCCTTCAGAATTTTAATGAGAACTACATCCTGTGTGGATAATCAATATTTTAAAATAATCTGTTGATGCTGCAAAAGTGTCTCATGCAGTTCACTTTTGTTTCAGATGCTATTATACATCCTACAATTACACAGACCTTAAATCAATATGCGAATATGCTAACATTGTAAATGTGCATATATAAAGATAGAAATTGAATAAACTTGTAGTCCCATTTCGACCGTTCCTCCTGCACCCTTCTTCAGTTATCTGTCATATTTTGTAAACTTCTTTAAATTTCGATTTCACCTCTGTATATTGTTCTCCTTCCGCTATCCTTGCAAAGGAAATCCTTATACCCTTTATGTAATATATTTTATATGGAAATTTGAGCAATGAGTAAGCCAATGTTGCACGTGGTCAAATGATGGCAGGGTACGTACTTCAGTTACACGTTTTAGGATTAAGTGTTAACCATGAAAACGTATAAAAAGCTACCAGTTCCTTATAATTGTTTGTAAGAGTAATATTGCTGTATTATATATTCTATCGCCGGGACATTGTAAGTGTTATGGGATCTTACCCATAATAATAATAATAATGGACTATTCCATACTTAATAAATACTGCGCCTCAGGAGTAGGCAGGGAGTCCGTAGTTCACCTTTGAACAGACTGCTCGGTTTAACTCTCTTCTCCGGCGGGAGGAACCTGAAGGAGGCTACGCCGAAGGGCGAGTCTCCTTCGGGGAGGTTAAACCGGCCCAGAACCCGTTTATACGGGTTCAAAACCTATTTTTGGCCGAGCCTAATGGCTCGGAAATGCCCACGTTAAAAAAGGCCTTGTGCCACATGACACCCTCGTGGGGGTTGAATATTGTCAGTCGTTCACTTTCTGAGCGACTGCAGTTCAACTCTCCCCCTACGGGCAGGGGAGGAACCCGAAGGAACTGAAGGGCGGAGTCTCCCTTCCTCGGCCCAGAACCCGTTTATGCGGGTTCAAATGGGCTATTTTTGCCGGGCCTAATGGCTCGGAAATGCCACGATTAAAAAGGCCTTGTGCCACATGACACCCTCGTGGGGGGTGACTGAATATTGTCAGTCGTTCACTTTTGAACTGACTGTTCGGTTCAACTCTCTTCCTACGGACGGGAGGAACCCGAAGGAGGCTACGCCGAAGGGCGGAGTCTCCTCGGGGAGGTAAAACCGGCTCTGAACCCGTTTATACGGGTTCAAATGGGCTATTTTTTGGCCGAGCCTAATGGCTCGGGAATGCCAACGTTAAAAAGGCCTTGTGCCACATGACACCCTCGTGGGGGTGACTGAATATTGTCAGTCGTTCACCTTTGAACTGACTGTTCGGTTCAACTCTCTTCCTACGGGCGGGAGGAACCCGAAGGAGGCTTCGCCGAAGGGCGGAGTCTCCTTCGGGAGGTTAAACTGGCCCTGAACCCGTTTATACGGGTTCAAATGGAGCGCATGATATTATCGGCCGGGAGCCCCTAAAAATGGCTCCATGACACCCTCGTGGGGGGTGGAATATTGTCAGTAGTTCACTTTTGAAAAGGCCTTGTGTCTCCGGACGGAGAGGCCTACGCCGAATGACCCTTCGTGGGGGTTGCATAACTCGGGAATGCCCATTGTCATGTCGTTCACCTCTGAACTGACTGTTCAACTCTCTGTCTCCGGACGGAGAGGCGAAGGAGGCTACGGAAGGGGCGACTCCTTCGGGGTTTCGGCCCAGACGCCGTTTAACGGGTGGAGTCTCCTTCGGGAATGGTTAAAGGCCGGCACATGGACCCGTTGACTGAATATTGTCGGGTTCAAACAGGGCTATTTTTTGGCCGAGCCTAATGGTCTCCTTGGGAATGCCCAGAACCCGTTTATACGGGTTCAAAAGGCCTTAATGGCTCGGGAATGCCCACGTTAAAAAAGGCCCTCGTGGGGGTGACTGAATATTGTCAGTCGTTCGCTTTTGAACAGACTGTTCGGTTCAACTCTCTTCTCCGGACGGGCGGGAGGAACCCGAAGGCGGAGTCTCCTTACGCCTGAAGGTCTTTACGGGTTCCTTATTACGAGCCGAGCCTAATGGCTCGGGAATGCCCACGTTAAAAAGGCCTTGCCCATGACACCCTCGTGGGGGTGACTCAATATCGTCAGTCGTTCTTTTGAACTGACTGCACGGTTCAACTCTCTTCCTACGGGCAGGAGAGGAACCTGAAGGAGGCTACGCCGAAGGGGAGTCTCCCTAAACTCGGCCCAGAACCCGTTTATGCGGGGCTATTTTTGGCCGGGCCGGGAATGCCCACGTTAAAAGGCCTTGTGCCACATGACACCCTCGTGGGGGGTGACTGAATATTGTCAGTCGTTCACCTCTGAACTGACTGTTCGGTTCAACTCTCTTCCTACGGGCGGGAGGAGGAACCCGAAGGAGGCTACGCCGAAGGGCGGAGTCTCCTTCGGGAGGTAAAACTGGCTCTGAACCCGTTTATACGGGTTCAAATGGGCTATTTTTGGCCGGGCCTAATGGCTCGGAAATGCCCACGTTAAAAGGCCTTGTGCCACATGACGCCCTCGTGGGGACGATTAAATATAGTCCAGTAGTTCACCTCTGAACTGACTGCTCGGTTTAACTCTCTTCCTACGGGCGGAGGAACCCGAAGGAGGCTACGCCGAAGGGCGGAGTCTCCTTCGGGAGGTAAAACTGGCCCTGAACCCGTTTATACGGGTTCAAATGGGCTATTTTTTGCCGAGCCTAATGGCTCGGGAATGCCCACGTTAAAAGGCCTTGTGCCACATGACACCCTCGTGGGGGTGACTGAATATTGTCAGTCGTTCACCTCTGAACTGACTGTTCGGTTCAACTCTCTTCCTACGGGCAGGAAGGAACCTGAAGGAGGCTACGCCGAAGGGCGGAGTCTCCTTACGCCCCAGAACCCGTTTATACGGGTTGACCCTAATGGCTCGGGTTTTTTTTGAAATGAGCCGAACTGGACGGGTTCAACTCTCTTCCTACGGGCGAGAGGAATGAAGGAGGCTACGGGAATGGCTCGGCCCTGAACCCGTTTATACGGGTTCAAAAAGATATTTTTGGCCGAGCCCTAATGCCTTCCACGTTAAAAAAGGCCGAGACACCCTCCTGAATATTGCAGTCGTTCACCTCTGAACTGACTGTTCGGTTCAACTCTTCCTACGGGCGAAACCCGAAAGGCTACGCCGAAGGGCGGAGTCCTTTTGGGAGAGGATTGGGCCCTGAACCCGTTTATACGGGTTCAAATGGGCTGTTACAGCCGACCCTCGTGGGGGGGGTGACTGAATATTGTCAGTCGTTCACCTCTGAACTGACTGTTCGGTTCAACTCTCTTCCCATGGAACCCGAAGGAGGCTACGCCGAAGGGCGGAGTCTCCTTCGGGGGCAGAACCCGTTTATACGGGTTCAAATGGCTATTTTGGCCGAGCCTAATGGCTTGGGAATTCCCCACGTTAAAAAGGGAGGTTGACAAGTTTGTGGGGGGTGACTGAATATTGTGGTCGTTCACCTCTGAACTGACTATTCGGTTCAACTCTCTTCTCTTCCTACGCCGAAGGGCGGGCGGGATACTGGAAAACCCGTTTATAGGAGGCTGAAACGCCCCGTTAAAAAGGGCGGTGTCATGACACCCCTCGTGGGGGGACTGAATATTGTCAGTCGTTCACCTCTGAACTGACTGTTCGGTTCAACCTCTTCCTACGGGGCGGAGGAACCGAAGGATACGCCGAAGGGCGGGTTCGGGGAAGCTCGGAAACCCGTTTATACGGGTTCAAATTTTTGGCCGAGCCTAATGGCTCGGGAATGCCCACGTTAAAAAGGCCTTGTGGACACCCTCGTGGGGGGGTGACTGAATGTCCAGTAGTTCAAGTTTTTTGAACCGACTGACACCCTACGGGCGGGAGGGTGAGGCTGAATAAATTGTTCATACGGGTCGTTCAGCCCTCGGGAATGTTAAAAACTTGTGACTGTTGGGGGGTTGAATATCGTCATTCTCTTCCTGCACGGGCGGGAGGAACCCGAAGGAGGCTACGCCGAAGGGCGGAGTCTCCTTCGGGGGAGGTAAACCGGCCCTGAACCCGTTTATACGGGTTCAAATGGGCTATTTTTGGCCGAGCCTAATGGCTCGGGAATTCCCACGTTAAAAAGGCCTTGTGCCACATGACACCCTCGTGGGGGGTGACTGAATATTGTCAGTCGTTCAGTTTTTGAACTGACTGTTCGGTTCAACTCTCTTCCTACGGGCAGGAGGAACCCGAAGGAGGCTACGCCGAAGGGTGGAGTCTCCTTCGGGGAGGTAAACTCGGCCCAGAACCCGTTTATACGGGTTCAAATGGGCTATTTTTTGGCCGAGCCCTAATGGCTCGGGAAGCCCACGTTAAAAAGGCCTTGTGCCACATGACACCCTCGTGGGGGTGACTGAATATTGTCATTCGTTCAAGTTTTGAACCGACTGCACGGTTGAACTCTCTTCCTACGGGCAGGAGGAACCCGAAGGAGGCTACGCCGAAGGGCGGAGTCTCCTTCGGGGAGGGGTGAACCCGTTTATACGGGTTCAAATGGGCTATTTTGGCCGACCCTAATGGCTCCGGGAATGCCCACGTTAAAAAGGCCTTGAACCACGTGGGGGTGACTGAATATTGTCGTGGTTCAAGTTTTGAACCGACTACGGTTGAACTCTCTTCCTACGGGCGGGAGGAACCCGAAAGGAGGCTACGCCGAAGGGCGGAGTCTCCTCTCGGCCCAGAACCCGTTTATACGGGTTCAAATGGGACTATTTTTGCCGAGCCTAATGGCTCGGGAATTCCCCGTTAAAAAAGGCCTTGTGCCATGACACCCTCGTGGGGGTGACTGAATATTGTCATTAGTTCAAGTTTTGAACTGACTGTTCGGTTCACCTCTCTGTCTACGGACGAGAGGAACCCGAAGGAGGCTCCGCCGAAGGGCGGAGTCTCCCTTCGGGAGGTTAAACCGGCCCCAGAACCCGTTTATACGGGTTCGAATGGGCTATTTTTTTGCCGGGCCTAATGGCTCGGGAATGCCCACGTTAAAAAGGCCTTGTGCCACATGACACCCTCGTGGGGGTGACTGAATATTGTCAGTAGTTCAAGTTTTGAACCGACTGCACGGTTGTACTCTCTTCCTACGGGCGGAGGAACTCGAAGGAGGCTACGCCGAAGGGCGGAGTCTCCTTCGGGGAGGTAAAACCGGCCCTGAAACCGTTTATACGGGTTCAAATGGGCTATTTTTGGCCGAGCCTAATGGCTCGGGAATGCCCACGTTAAAAAGGGCCTTGTGCCACATGACACCCTCGTGGGGGGTGACTGAATATCGTCATTAGTTCAAGTTGTCATTCGCTCAACTCTTGAGCGACTGTTCGGTTCACCTCTCTGTCTACGGACGGAGAGAAACCCGAAGGAGGCTACGCCGAAGGGCGGAGTCTCCTTCAGGGGAGGTAAACTGGGCCCTGAACCCGTTTATACGGTTTCAATTGGGCTATTTTTTTGGCCGAGCCTAATGGCTCGGGAATGCTTATTAAAAAGGCCTTGTGCCACATGACACCCCTCGTGGGGGTGACTGAATATCGTCATTAGTTCAAGTTTTGAACCGACTGCACGGTTGTACTCTCTTCCTACGGGCGGGAGGAACTCGGAGGAGGCTACGCCGAAGGGCGGAGTCTCCTTCGGGAGGTAAACCGGCCCAGAACCCGTTTATACGGGTTCAAAAATTTTTTTGGCCGAGCCTAATGGCTCGGAAATGCCCACGTTAAAAAGGCCTTGTGCCACATGACACCCTCGTGGGGGGGGGACTGAATATCGTCATTAGTTCAAGTTGAAGTCAGTTGAGTCAGTACTTTCTGAGCGACTGTTCGGTTGAACTCTCTTCCCTACGGACAGGAGGAACCTGAAGGAGGCTACGCCGAAGGGCGGAGTCTCCTTCGGGGCAATAAATCGGCCCTGAACCCGTTTATACGGGTTCAATGGGCATATTACAGCCGAGGCCACGGGCTCGGAATGCCCACGTTAAAAGGCCTTGTGCCACATGACACCCTCGTGGGGTGGGGGGTGACTGAATATCGTCATTAGTTCAAGTCGAGTCAAGAGTCGAGTCAGAGGCAGTCCGAAACAGAATCGCGTTCAGACAATTACTGCAAGACATTGGAATAGTGATACTGGTCGAGACTATATGGTTCTCTCTACTAAACCTGATTGTTTGTACTAAAACTTTCTACTTCTCTGTATATATTCTTGTTTGTAATATATCTGTGTTATTCCATATACGTGTTAGAGTTCTTCTTTATTGGTTCTACCTTGGACTATCACCGTGGTACAAGGAACCGGACCACAACAGTAAGAATTATTCATCAGATATTTTTTATGACAGTTTTTGTTTTCTTTATAATTTATTCATTCTTTTGTTGATTTTTTTTAATCACTGAACAATTGCGTTGTCCACGTTTGTGACTCGTGACCACAAAGTAAATCCCTGATGAAGAAGCAAGTCTACAGCGACCGAAACATTATGACTATCAGAACATAGATGAAGAGATCCATTTATAATATATTTATAGCTATAAATATTAATAACGTTATGTTTAATCTAATCAAATAATGACTCTTATTAAACTTGTTTTAGGCCAAATTGCTTCACAAGTCTTAATCGATTTCAGCCTTTCTCCAATTTTACATGAGAGAACGATATGTCTTCAAGGAATCAAACATTGCAGTTGCTGACGAAGCAATGAATATTGTTAATCTAATGGTATGTAACAGCCATGGTCGCTAGATTCTTAAAAGTGGTGTTTTTGTTTTAAATATTATCGGTCAAGGGAAAATGATTCTGATCTTATGCACCGTCTGCAATGGTGTACACCTGCTAGCATTTCTTACATATGGTACGTCCCTTCAGGATATGAGCGATCATGACTCTCCACAACTTCTTCTTTGTAGCTTAGTAAGTTTTGTCTTTTTGCTATCTCCCTTAACTTATTTTCTGCCAAATATGTACATAAGCTCGACAGGCAGCTTATTCACTGCTTTCCTCTGTTCGTCTTGAGTTCTGTCTGCGTTAAATTCTCCAATCACTCTTATGTGCCTGAGAAATTTCAACTGTCACTTTCGAATTCGAAGTATAAGCTTTGTATCCATTCTTCCTAAAACAACATTGTTACGCACACGTTCAATCCATGTTATTCTCAGGTAACATTAGTAGATCAATTACTCAGTTGCCTCAAGTCTCTTTTTCATCTATGCGGAGATTGACCATCTTTCACTGCCATATAGAAGGACCGCTATTGCGTAATATTCCAATACCGTTTTCTTCGTTTCTAATAAGTTCTTCCTGTTTCTTAATATTTTGCTTAGCTATAGGATGGTAACTTTCACAATTCTAATACGATTTTGTATTTCGGTAACATGTATCGATCCCTCTGTTATTGATATTTAAAGTTTTGTACTTAATTGATTTCCGTGTTTCCAAGTTCACATCTTGTGTTGTTCCTTCTGTCTTCTTACTGTTGATATGCTTCTAAAACCCGAAAAAAAGTGGTAAACATTAAGGGACAATCTGATGACTAGGCAAAGTGGGACATCACCTCGGTAACTTCAAACATTTTTTTCCGAGATATCTTTTTAAAGTATAAAGTTTCTATTATCCTGCTGCAAAACTGATGGCTAAAATATTTGAAACATTTGACGCATCTTTTCTAAATCCTGACATTAAGATTCAACCATGATGTCTCAAGATGCTATAAATGGATTTGTCTATTACAACATCACCAAACTCTTGAAGGTGAAGATATTCAAACCGTGCAAACTGCTGATCTTCAAACAATTCCTGTTCTACCCACATCTTCATTATTTTCATTTTACCAATATTATACCGATATTATATGTAATATCAATTCTCGAGAAATCCAAAGAAGAATCTGCAATGCTATTAGTCCTGATCTGGTATCTCGGTTTAACTCTCTTTCACATCCGTCGTAACGTAACTACACTTTGCATTTTTTCTTAATTTCATGTTAATTGCTCTCATGAACTTTTCGCTATCATGCCTAGACTTTATGAATTTAAGCGCAGTATTAAATTGGCGGCAAGGTTTCATCATTTTACAGTTGAAATGGTTAGATGTAACCGTAAATTCTATTCTAACAGTTTTTTCCATAGCATTTCTCGCTTTTCAAACTCTCTTCCGGATTCTTATTCCCAGTCAATTTTTGTTTCAAAAAATTAAATACAATGCCAATCGTTATCTTCTGTCTTCGTAAATATTGTTCTTTTGTTGTCCTTTCTCCTTAATAGAATTTTTTTCTCAGATTCTCTAACAATCAGTAACCCCTTGTGTCCTAGTGGCATAAATGTAGGGTACAATACTGAAAAAAACGTTTCACATTAATTCCCAACGGGGAAACCATAATTTATTTTGCTCCAAACAAATCGCAAGTTTTTAAATTAAGTTTTATCCCAATTATTAGAGAGAAAAAACATTATTTTGTACTTTTTCTTCCACCGTTTTTTTTTTTGTTCAGGCCACACTGCATCCCTTCCATTAAACTGGCAGTGTTTTTAAATGAAGTAACAAGCCTTGGATCTGGTTACACCTCAGCATATTTACTTATCTCTTCATAACCATCCCTAATCATCACCTATCTATCAGTGTTGCATATTGGGACTGTGAGGGAATTCGCTCCAATTAAGGCAGTAAGGCTACTAAGACACAAGTGGTTACTAATTGTATGGGAATTAGAAAACAGAAACATTACTAAGGACTGAGAACAGTAGAAGAGTAACCAGGAAGACAGTAGATAGTAATTGACACTGCATTTATGTTTTTGACGGTTAAAGTTGACTGGAAAGTATGCAACTGGAAAAGATTTCCACGAGAGAGAACTGCGAGAAAATCAAATGTTAACATAGAATTTACGGTTACATCTAGTCAACCAAACACAACGGTACTGTTTTTAAGATAGTTTACATATTTTTTAGGTGAACGTATTCTATTTTGTTGATTTTATTTTTTTTATCGCGTGTATAGATTGAAAAAATTCGTGTTCAATTTTCGGACACGATATTCTGAGGAAAAAAACTTGCAGAATCCGAGCCAACACGAAGGTTCTCCTTGAAACCTAAACGTAGGCGATATTCCACAAATGATATCCTGAAGACATCCGACCAGATCATCTTCTCTTACGGCAGTTTGTTTTTTGGATATCTATAATCCAGACGTGGAAGAAATTCAACGTAGAATGAGTTTCCATCGACAGAGGAACAGAGGGTGTATTCTCTTGCGCATTACAAAGAATTGTATCCTCAGGCTAAATGTAAAGTAAGTGCGCATAAGCAGATATCCGATGTAAGCTACGTTTAAATGAAGCAGGGTTTTTCATTTTCATAGGCTTTACACATTCAGATATGTCGACCGATCAAAGGAAAAACAAGAAATATAGTAAATAATTATTGACAGGCATGAAATAGCTCTATAAGTGCAAATAAGAACGTCATAAAATGATAAAAAAGTGTGTACAAACAGGTACAATGAGAATGAGAGATATATAAATATATAGACAGAGATAGTGTGTTGATTCGTATATAAACACCGTCAATATCTACAAATGAGCGTCCTTCCACCATAAATATATCAGGTTATATATATATATATATATAAACATCAAATTAAATTTTTCGTGGATTTTTTAGACATTTAGATTTATACAAAACTTTAACCTCCAAATATACCCTTTAAAATAATGCGAAATAACAGCGTCTAAGAATTTGAGTGAAACCTTCTCTCCAGTGAGTCTAAATAATACGAAGGTAAATTTTAAAGTGATAATTTAATTTAAACTGAAACCCTTTAATAATCATTATTGATGATAAAATTATTTAAATTGGAATAACCTTTGATAATTATGTAGGTATCTAAAAACAGTCACGAATTTAATTTATGAACAAAACTCAAACGAATAGATGTCAACTTAATAATCAACAAGAAAAAAGTTTAGGAAAATAAAAAAGATTACTAGATGTAAAATGGATTATTCTTTCAATGTACTTTCTATGAATTTTTTCCAATCGACTATTTCATAGAAAATACCCAAATCTCCAACAAACATCAAATTAAATTCTTTGTAGATTTTTTAGACATTTAGATTTATATCAAACTGTAACCCCTAAATATACCCTTTAAAGTAATGCGTAATAACAGTCTAAGAAATTAAGTGACACCTTCTCTTATGATTTATTTTATTGTATCTTTTTACTTTTATGTAGGTTTCTTCTTCACCCCTTACCCATCTATATCTAGAGATAACATACGTTAAGTTGAGCGATGTCTGGCCCACACCAAGTGGGATAAGGGATAAAGAATTGAAATGGTACATCTAACTCACTCATGTCTTCTCTCTCCCCCCCTCACTTCGTTAATTTTACATATGCTTAATACGGCCAGTCAAAAATGTGTAAATTTCTTTTCATTTTTCATTTCAACCTTTGGAAGTAAAGTCTGATAATCCACAGCCCTTTAAAAGGGCTGTGATGAAATAATTTATTACATGGAACCTTAAAGTGGTTTGTTTTTTATTCAAACATATTTGCTCTGAATTTACATTGAGCTCCCCGGATATCATCCTGCTTGAGTCTACCCATACGGATTAGCTAGTTTTGCATAAACATATATATATATATATATATATATATATATATATATATATATATATATATAAAATTAAAAAAGAAGAGTCCACGTATGCTTAATATAGTTCATAAAGTAGAGTAGATAAATTGGTCAATAAAACAAAGTCAAACGAAAAGGTACCGATGCAATCACTTCGAAAAACATTTATTCAAATTAACCAAATGAACCTCAATCTCCGTGCTTCATTTTCGTCGGCTGGTTAATATTAATAAATGTTTTTCGTACTGCTTTCATCAGTACCCTTAGGTTTGACTTTGTTTTATTGCGCAAATTATCTACTCTATTATAAAGAAAAATAAGATTTATAATCCGGTGTTCTTAGCAACTATTTTTATTTAAAAAATAAAAACAGTGCTCGATGCAAAAATTAGAGCAAAATATCATAATTATTTTCTTTTTAAAAATATGATTCCATAGAGACACAGAAAAATTCTATGTTTTAAAACTGAAAATAAATTTATAAATTTAATTATAAAAATTAAACTTAAAATCCATAGTTTCGTTCCAATGTCAAGCGATGTTAGGAATAACATTAAAAAAAAAAATAATTATATATATATATATATATATATATATATATATATATATATATATATATATAATTGTATTTAGTTTTTCCAGAATTCTTACATTGTTTGGTGGAAGAGAGTGCCAAAATTGTTGGTATTGCCTGTTGTTTAAGAACTTAGTTACATCTCTTGACGTCTTCATGTGTGCCTACATGATAGGATTTGAAAATTATACAGTATATCAGCTTAGCGTTTCTCAATTCTCACGTAAAAAATTAATTTTCAGATGGACAGGACAATGTTTTCTAAGAAAAATGATGAACGCAAAAATTATTTGTCTTAGAAATAACAAGAACCTGATGACGACATTGTGCTAATGTCGAAAGTACTTGGAATAAAATGAGTATGCATCAACATGCTAATTTTCTTTCTTCCTTTAACAAGGATAATAAGAAACTTCTCCGTAATTACGAGAAGATCCTACTAAAAATAAGTAGACAAAACATGTCTAAACTATTTAATGAGACATATCTTAATATATATATATATATATATATATATATATATATATGTGTGTGTGTGTGTCTGATAATGCCACTATTGCGCATGTGTTAATGGTAGTGAAAGAGATAGAAAAAGAAACTAAGAAGCAGGAGCAAGGGATAAACCTCTACTCCCTTTCAAAAGATACATACATATATATATATATATATATATATATATATATATAGTACAGGTAATAAATCCGTTGGTATGTAATCCAAGTGGGTCCTAATAACATCAAATATTAAAACTGATCCACAAAAAGAGCTCAATGTATTTATTATAACAGAGCATATAAATTACATAACAAAATCAAAAATTACTTCAAACTCAGAGTTTGTACACCGGACTTGTCGTTGGTTGAAACAGATCAATACTCCCCACACCCATATGTGATAATATTGGATTTCGTTCTGTAATATATATATATATATATATATATATATATATATATATATAACCATGGAATATTAGTTTGAGCATTATATATATATATATATATATATATATATATATATATATATATAACGATGGAATATTAGTGTTTGAGCATTTTATATTATATATATATATATAGAGAGAGATAGATAGATAGATAGATAGATAGATAGATAGATAGATAGATATACATACATGGAAAGAAAGACAGAAAAAGAGAGATATATAAAGGGATTTATTAGGAAGAGAGGTACTACATGACCAACTTTCAACATGTATGTTTAAGTTTAATATTTTGAACACGAAACTAAAACTTTCATGTATGTGTGTGTTTGTAAAGGTGTGGGGGAGTGCGTGTGTGTGTGTGTGTGATTGTTTGATTGTACGTTCTGTTATTTTTATATTCGCAGACAGGCAATTCAGTGTTTATTATTTTCTCTTTTAGTTCCCGTTTGCATTTTTTTTTTCAATTCGTTTCTCTCTTTCTGATCGTGACAGACACGTACAATCTCCTCCCTCAAACAACACCTCCTCGAACCAGTGCCTACTTTCTATTTCTTCTTCATTTTCTTTTATTTTCTTCAAGAAAAAGCGACGAATCCTGAAAGCCTTCTTCAAAGTTAACTTAAATTATTTAAATTCTTCTGACGTGTGCTTCGAAGTTTATAACTTTTCAAGCAGCGTCGCTCCCACACAGAAGAGGTAAGGAAACAAATGTTTTTTTTTTTTTGTATCGTCATTACCAAACAGTTTCAATTATCAATAAATTCGCTGTGAAGCCGGAAAACGAGCGAACTCTTTTATTATTTTTTTTAATATACATTCGTTTAGAGTTAATCTTATTCCTTTTTACTACGTTTCCGACACATCTGTCGCTTTCGCTTTTTCCGTTTTGCATTAGTTATCTCCCCTTCTCCTTTAAAGCTATTGTTGTCTTTTCAAAGGTATTTAAACTGTACGACATCCAGTGATCTGTTTGATAACTACTTTTACTTGTTCCATTTGCTTCTTTTTTTTTCAGTGTTTTCTTTACATTTTCGTCTTTTTCTAGAAGTCTTTCTTTTAATCAAACCATTGTGCCGCTTTCCATTCTGCATATTTATTTATTTATTTATTTTTACTATCGTAATGAGTTTTATTTTATTCTCGTTTGTATTTCTTTTTCTGTCGTGCTTTACTCCATCGTTGGACTGTCTATCTTTGAGTCAATTTACTTTGCGTTAAACTTCAATTTCTCTTTTCCTCTCTTTTCACTCCCCATTTCTTTCTTATCGGCTATTTTTCTACGCTTCACTGAATCCAATTCATTTCGATGCGGACATGGAAACCGTCCTCAGCTTCCTTGCCAAGAATTTCCTTTCACTAATTAACAATAGGCTCGCTTCAAAACCGACAACATTTAGTGTGTCTCTCAATCATGTAATCGATTTAAAAGAATAAAAAAAAATGTAGCTACTCCAAGAATCGCCTACCAAATTTCTCTTCGTCTAGCCTCTTTTGTTTTTCGGAAAGCAAAGTTCTGGCTAAGGCAATGCCATATGGTTTTACTAATATATGAAAAAAGCTGAAATTATCACGGTGTTGGTGAGTAATAAACGCGTTCGGTTTTAATCGATATAGTAATGAAAGTGTTTAAGAAGGAACGAAAATATACAAATATTTGAGAAGAGAAAATATTGTTTCCATGGTATTAGCTTGGTCCTCCCGAGCAAAATTATATCTGAATACTATTTTTTTAATGGGTATCACGCCGTGCGTGACAGTAAAGCGACCGAGACAGAAGGAGTTACAAGGTGTGACAGAATTAGTAACATAAATATTAACAATGAGCGGGAAGAGAAATGAGTAATCAGGAGGACAGTAAATAGCGATTGACATTGCATTTAAATTTTCGCAGATTAAAGTTGGCTGGAAAGCATGCAGCCGGAAGGAAGTTTCACAAGCGAGAGGTGTGAGAAAAGAAACTGTTAGCATAGAATATACTGTAACATCTATCCATCTCAACTGGAAATTGATGAGATCTCAACGGCAGTCTAGTAATGTGCTTAAATTCAAAAAGGCTCGATGCATAAAAAAAAACAACTCATCCGTACAATTACCATGGGAATACCGATTTGTATTAATTCAACACAAAAACAGCCGTTATTTTGTTTCAGCCTAATACTAATATTTTTTTTGAATCGATTTCACCCCAAGTAAGGCAATAAAGCCACTAAACGACAAGAGTTTACTTGCCGTGGAAGAATTAAGAACAGAAACATTACTATTGAGCTGGAAGAGAAAAGAGTAATTAAAGTTGACTGGAAAGCATGGAACTGGAAAGGGGTTCCACAATCGAGAGGTGCGAAATAACTAACTGTTAGCATCTAATTTACGGTTACATCGACACAATTCAACTGTAAATTGATGAAACCTCAACGCCAGTCTAGTATTGCGCTTAAATTCAAAAAGTCTAGGTACCATAGTAAAGAGATCATCTGACATGAAATGGAAAGATAATTTATCGAAGTTAAAGTAATATAAAGTGCTTGAACCCTAGAGAATCGCCAGTCCATGTTGTACATCTCATTCGGGGCTTGAGACCTACCCAAAGAGGTAAATGCCAAGTGGGGTTCAGCAGTACTATCTCTATTCCAATTTAAGCATGGAATACTGTTGACATATATGGTATGTAACCCCCGTTATTCGTTTTAAGGCCCTCAAAAAAAAATCAGAGACGGATATGCAATGTGATTGTCCCTGTTCTGGCATCTCATTTATAGTCGTTCTCTCACAGACGTACTGTCACTTCCCTCTGTCTTTTTCTACAAATATTTTCCCGGTAACTGCTCCGATGAGCTACTTTCGCTGGTTCCCAAACTGCATGAATTTAAACGTGCTACTAGGTTGGCATCTCGGTCCCACCCTTTCACTGTCGAAACAGTTAAATGTAGCCGTCTCTTCTACTCCAATAGATTGTCTTGCACTTCCTGTCTGTGGAACTCCCTTCCTCTTACTTACTTCGCTGAGAGCTATAATCTCTAAATATTCAAATGCAATGTCAATCGACATCTCTAGATGCCTTGATCTAATTCCTCGTCCTTCTCTTCATCCTTTCCTCTATCACGCCTCTTTACACTTGCTTCCACTCTGTAACTCCTTGCGTGCTAGTGACACTCCCGCCTTGCTTGGGGTGAAATGCTTAAAAAAATGATATGTCCACTTTAAACACGGCTTTGTGCTGCATTCTGTTCGAGTTAGTATGTTGATAAATGATTGCCAGCTATTATTAACCTGTAAACTACTGTCACCAAACATAAGTTCCAATTTTTGGTGAGCATTTAAAAATAAAAACATTTTCTTTTGTTTAAGCTTCTAAGTTGAATTATTCTGTAAATTTATTTTGCCTTCCATCATTACATAACTGATACTAACCTCCAAGAGATTGATCAATGTGCTATCTCAGGCTAACGTTTTCCTCTGACATGAAGTGGAAAGATTGCAAGGGGAAAGCCTGATATTTTCGATGTGGTAAAATTGGCAACTGATGTAAAACAAATGACCTACAATCTGTTGTTAACTGGAGCAAGAGATGACTTATTAATCTTAATGCCTACAAAACGAACTTGTTCTCTTTTAACCGTCTTAGATAACCTATTTTGCCTTCCATCAGCATGGCTGATAACAACCTCCGGGTGGGTGAATCATTGCGTTTTCTAGGGCTTCTATTTTCCGCTGACATGAAATGGAAAGATAAGGTGTTCCTTCTACTGCTAGGAAATTTGTTTGATGTAATATTCTTGACAGAATCAATCTTATATTTTTATATATCTACAATTAGTATATGCATTGAATATTGTTGTCACATCTGATCTGGGGCTTCTGCTATGTATTTAGTAATTCTTGAAAATTTCGAAAGAGGAATCTGCAATTCTATGGATCATGACCTGGCAACTAGGTCTCATAATTTTGCAGTTTTAAAATTCTATGCGTAACCATAAGTTCCATGCTAAAAGTTCCTCCTCTCTTACTTTACTCTTGTGAAATTGTCTTCCGGCTTCTTGCATTCCAGTCAAATCTGATCTTCAAACATTTAATGAAATATCAATTGTTAGGTTCTCTCTCCTTAATATATGTTTCTATACTACTTGCTTTGGCCACCGCAAAGAAAATTGGCTCCCTGTGCAGCGCCAGGAAATTTTTCTCCCCGGAATCGATCCTTCAGATCTACAAATCAACAATTCGCCCTTGCATGAAGTATTGCTGCCATATATGGTCTGGAGCCCCTTCTGTTTGCCTCGGGGTTCTTGATAAGATCCAGAGGCGGATATGCAATATAATTGGCCCTGTTCTGGCATCTCGTCTACATTCGCTCTCTCACAGACGCGCCGTCGCTTCTCTCTGTCTGTTTTACAAATACTTTCATGGTAATTGTTCCGAGGAGTTGCATTCACTGGTTCCCAGACTTCAAGCGCCCTACGAGGCTGGCATCCCGCTCTCACCCTTTCACTGTCAAAACTATTAAATGCAGCCGTCTCTTCTACTCCAATAGCTTCATACAACGCACCTCTCGCCTGTGGAACTTCCTTCCCTATTCCAGTTTCCCTGAGAGCTATAATCTCTATTCAAATGTAACATCAATCGACATCTCCAGTTGCCTTACTCTATCCACTATCCTTTTCCCCCATCCTTGCCTCTATCACTCCTATCTGATCTTGCTCCAAATCTTCTGTAACCCCTTGCGTGCTAGTGGCTTCCCGCCTTGCTTGGGGTGAAACGCTTAAAAAAAACAAACTTTTGCCCTAATAATGTTAAGCGATTTTTACATTCAGTTGCTCCTTGTTCATATCAGTTCCTTCTTTATCTTAAATAAAACCATTTTAGCCATGATCCAGATATATTTTCAATCTGAGCAACAGTTTCATCCGTTCTATTAATTCAGTCAGTCATGCGCGTCTTTTTCCCGCATTAGGTTGCCATTTCTTTCTGTGGCAGATTAGTTACCATCAAAAGCTGTAGAACCTGGCCTGTTCTGCTATTTAACCATAGCTTTAGAAAAAGGATTCATACCTTTCCCAAGGGTATTAGCACATAAGTGAATGTAATGGATTCGACTGGAATTCGAACTCGGCTCTCCGATTCCTCAATCCAAGCTGCTATCCATTACCCCACCGTGCCTCATCCTCTTATTAATTAGGCTCGAATATACACTGACAGGTTAATGCATAAAATACCCACCAAAACAATAAAGAGGCCATCTGTTTACTGTGCATATGTCTACCTTTATTACTGACGAGGAAACCAAAACTCTGTCTGTCTTTTTGACTTCCGAACAAACCAAAGCTATTTCTTCTTTTTTGACTCTTGTGTAAACTAAACAAATGTGTACATTTTTTTTTTTTTTTTACTCACGTGCAAATCAAATCTATGTCTACTTTTTTTGACTCTGGTGTAAACATACGTAAATCTTTCTAATCTTTTTCCAACAACAAACATTGATATTAAATAACTGAGAGAATGTTATAAAGAAAAAAAAAATCCTTAATCAAACGAAGATGTTTCCTCGAACTTAACAATTTTCTACAACCTAGAGCCATATCGTGTGATCAAGATATTTTTTGTTTGGTGGCTCAATATTTGCCCATAGCTGAAACCATAACAGTGTGTACCTGGGAACGACTGCAAATAAGAGGTAGTTCCACGTTCTTCAAACTTCCAATCAACTGATCAGAGACCTTGCTGCCGGATGAAGTTTATCGTCATACCAAGAACTATAATTATTAGGAATATGCAACTATTATAATATATATTAGAACAAAGTTAAAATGTTTACTCTAAAATCGGAGATTATTTTCCGAATACCCTAATAGAAATCTCTATTTTTACTCAGTGCATTCTTTCACTTTACATACATATATATATATATATATATATATATATATATATATATATATATATATATATATATAAATGAATATTGAAGTCAACACTTAGAGACGACAGTTTGTTTCATGCTAGACGCAATCGTCAGGCTAGGAGGTGTTGACTTCAATGTTCACTTTTATATTTACGTACGCTCTATCTCTGATATTGAGCACTTTATTCCTTAAATATAACACACCTTATGACTATATTTCTTCATATATATATATATATATATATATATATATATATATATATATATATATATATATATATATATATATATGATTGAATAATATAATGTCCATGAAGGGATTAGAGAAAATATATATATATATATCAAGACAGCAACATCGTTATTATTTGCCCAAAGATGTTACTTAAAGTTTCATGTACTAGTTAATAAAAGAGCAGATACCGTGTATGAATTGATCATATACACACATGCTAGGGCATAACATTTAAGTGGCATCATACGATAAGGAAAAATGATTCACTTTCTTAAATACACACACACGGACACAAACGTACACACATACACACACGAACATAAATATATGTACGTGTGTTTTTTCTTTTAGTACATTTACACTTTCACAAAATTAAAGTACTTAGAAATACTAATATGTATATGTGTGTGTTTGTGTGTGTGTGTGTGTGTGTGTGTGTGTGTGTAAATAAATAAAAACTTCAAAATTGTTATCTTCCCACTTAGACATTCACCGAGATGAATCCACACATCAAGGGAAAAATTAATCTTTTGAATTTACGAATGATATCATATCTACTTTTATTTACCGGTTGACCCTTTTTTAGTCGTAAACAGTAATTTTATTTATATATTATTTAATTTGTATATATATATAAATATATATATATATATATATATATATATATATATATATATATATATATATGAGAAGATTGAGAACGAATAGGAAATATTTTTTCTCTATATCTCATACGCTGATGATGCTTTGATAAAAATGTAACATGTTATATTGATAAAGGTTTCTTATTATCATATCATTCTGTAGGATTTCGGTCTATATAGATTCCAACTATATATATATATATATATATATATATATATATATATATATATATATATTTAATTATTTTATTCATTAATCCGACATATTTTGTTTTATTTTATTTTTTCATGCCGGAGAGTTCATATTTTTTTATCTAATGTGATTTCTCGAATATTCACGCCGGTAGATGTAGATAAATAAATATACTGCTTAATAAATAAATGGAAACTCAAATATGGGCATCCACTATGAATAACGTTTAAACAATAAAATAATCTCTCTCTTTCTATCTATCTATCTATCTATCTATCTATCTATATATATATATATATATATATATATATACATATACATACATATATATATATATGTATATCTATATATATATATATATATATATATCTTACTTATTATAAAACGCAGATTGTGTGTGTCTGTAACGTTTATATATTGGATCGAATTTCCTACATTTTTTAGCCGATTTCAACAAAACTTCACAGGACTACATAAAATTACCTTGTGATGGTTCTAACGGCGCCGAAAATGGGAAAAATAAAATAGTTTTTTAACAAAATCAATTTGAAAACACGATTAAGACACATCGTGAGAATGAAAGGGGGACAACTCACCCACGAAAATGTAAACAAAACAGCATAGCATGATGAAAAAAAAGCCGAACTTGACGAAAACAAAATTTTATCGTCTAATGTTCATATTATTATTAAAGAGGAAAGATCAAAGTATTTTTGGGGTATTTTTTTACATTTTTTAATCGTTCCTAGCACGTCTGAAATTTTCGTTAAAAATATTGTTTTTTTTTGGTAAAAAAAAATGACAGATAATCAAACATTTTCAATCATTTTTTTCGATTTGATAAAAAAGATTAAAATCTGACTTTGATATTCTTTTAAAAATCAATTATCATTTTTTCAAAACTGATTTTAATAAAAACAGAAATTATACTGTTTATTTAAAATATTTTGAACCAAGCTTAACTTAGCTTCTGCGCCGAAAAAATGTAATTTGAAAATAAAACAAAGCAGGTCATAACCTTTCACGTCGCTTGACGATTGACGAAAGGCACATTCATGACGTTTAGATAACTTACGGGAGGAGAATTCTTTCTACGGATGGAAGGAAGTCAAATTATTTAAGTGAACAAATTATTTACCTTGCTACTTTTAAGGAAAACTTTCAGCGCTCTAATTTTTTATTTTTTATTTATTTATTTATTTATTTTTTGTACTTAGCTTTCATTTTTACGTTTACGATGCTTTATGGAAAATATAAAGAAATTAAAAGATAAGACTGTTAATAGTGAGATTAAATTTCATAAGAAAAAGGTATCTAATTAATTTAGGTACCTTTCTTATGAAATTTTATCAGAAGTGTACATAAAATACTATAATTTATAATTTATTACATTTTACTGTGTTATTTGTATTTCCATTCATTTTATTATTAATTTTGATATTTCATTTATGGAAAAATGTCATAACTGAGATTAATATAAAAATACGATCATATAAATTAAAGTTTAGCAGTAGTTAAATTTCATAAGATGATACTGTTACTTGTAGGTACCCTTCTCAGTTGAAATTGAAAACTCAAATTAACTTCTCCATAAGTGTTTCGCAAAAAGTAAAGGGCTTAACAACGGCGGAGAACAATGCTGAACTCAAATAATGCAACTAAATTGTATTCTGGTTGGTCTTCCGTACTTGATAATTACTGTCCGACTATAAACACAAAAATTACATTTTTAATTACCATGGCTAATCTGATTGGTCCAAATTATACAATTTTCAAAGCGCTAGACAATGACAATCTCACACGGACATTTTGAAAGGTTGATGTTGCTTTTAACTAATGTTAAAATATTTTTAAAATTCAATTTAAACATTTTTTTTAAATCTTTTTAAAATTAAAGAAATAAGAAATAATTGTATTAAAAATTCAATTTTCATTGAAAAAATTTTTTTGCTTTCAGAAAATATTTTCCATATTCATAAAAAAACAAATTAAAACAAATAAAAGCATTTGAAACTAAATAATATATTTGTTTTATTGAGTTTTGTATGTTACAATTCACAGCTGATTTTCAGACAAAAAAAAAAAAAAAAAAAAAAATGATTTGCATTCTTCAAAGCCTTGTGCTTTTAACTATTGTAATCACTAAAACCGATGGTCTCGAATTTCTAGAGTTTTTCATAAAATTAGTTATGGGGGTGTTAATAAATATAAAAAAAATATTTCTGCCATGATTTAATAAAAAAAAAAACATATTCTGAAAGTTTCATTAACATCTGACAATTATTTTTATTTTTGCAAGATTTTCCAAAAACGCGCTAAAAATTATCTATGTTATTTACTACCCCTTGTTGCGACAAAGAGAAACAAGGTTTTTTAAATCAAAATTTAGAATATTCTAAAAAGATGGAAAAATTTTTAAAAATAATTAAAAAAAATTTAGTCTATCCTCTTCATAAAAACATAAGCATTTTGACGATAAAATTTTGTTTTCATAAACTTTGGCGTCTTTTTCATCAGACTATGCTCTATGTTTTAGCGATTCCGTGGAGTGACTTAGGTTAAAAAACCCAGGTTGTGTGTGTGTGTGTGTGTTCCTTTATATATGGGATCGGATTTCTTACATTTTTCAGCCGATAAAACAAAAATCCACTGGGGGCGGGGGGCAGGTAGTATTTTTTATTGTCTTGCACACTTTTTTCTTTATTTATACATTCAGAATGCTTTAAAAATTCCATTTACAAGATAATTGTTTATAATAAAATTCTATTCACCAATCGATAGACTCATAACGATTGAAAACAATGTTTTTGTTTCAATCTGGGTTTGACCAATTCGTAAAAAAAAAAAAACTAATTAAGACATGCGTGTCCGTCAACCTTAAACAATAATCTTTGTCAATTTTATTCAATTTTTTTTTTCAGTCTTTATGATGGTCGATACTTGATCTATCTCTTATTGTTATATCCCCGGGCAACGCCGGGCTCTACTACTAGTATATATATATATATATATATATATATATATATATATATATATATATTAATGTATATATTGTCAGCAACCTTACTTTCAAACCTCTTTCATTGAATATGGCCGACAAGAAAGATTGAATTATTTTTATTAAGTTTTTCCAGTGTCGATCTATCCATATGTTTATGTATCTCTGTATTATATATATATATATATATATATATACGAAAAGTTAAACAAATATGAAATAAGATGTTTGCTTTTACTTCTCCTGCCAAAACATTGCAGTCAAACAATCTATGAAGAAAAAGATACCTAGCACATTTGATAATAGTTAATAGTGTGCTTAGAAGATTTGGCACTCGCAAGACATGTTGAAGGCAAGAAGGACAGATGAAAGCAACAAATAACCTTCCTAACAAGCTTGTGTAAATGGTTGACAGAACAAGGATTAGGAAAGATAGAAGAAAACAAACTTTGCCAAGAACAACGAAAGAGAATTTTGTTTTTGTTTTTTTTCTTCCAAGTTATGTTTCCCCTGTACAAGGCCCGTGGGCCACTCAAGGGAAAGAAGGGAATTCCGTTTACCAATCCTACACTGAAATCCATCTCTGATTTTTTTTTTTTTTTTTATTGTAAGGTTCACCCTGTAAAAAGCTTGGGAGCCACCCGAGATAGCGGTTTACATTAAGGATTAATTTATATGAATAGGAGGGGAAAATAACGGTTAACTCTAGTCTTGAACAGATTAAGATTGTAGTGATCGAGGAAACATCCTCTTGGGAGTCTGTTCCACAGAAGAAGCTGTTTGTCTGGAACTTACTTCTCACCGATCAGGAATGTGGGTGGTTTGCTACTATGTAAATAGCATGGCGGGTCCTAGCCATGACGGTTATACCTGGCGGAACAAAGGAATGTAGTTCGTCCGAGTATTTTCCTTGGTAGTAGCGATAAAGCAGTGAGAGACACGTCACATCCTGCCTGTGTGAGAGAGGTTGGGGGGCTGAAAATGACACTTCCCCAACAATGACTCGGTGACGCTTTAGAACTCTTTCAAGACTGGAAATTGAGGACTGGCAGCTCCCGCCCAATTATGGCAACATTACTCCATTTTCGGCTCGATCTGTCTATTATAAAGTTAAAGAACAGCATGAGGAGTTAGTTACTGGAACCGTACGGGGAAACGATCATTTTACCTACATCTTAACCGATCGATCGTATATGTTCCACTTGAGGGCAGGTATGAGTTTTAGGCCCAATATCTTCTCAAGGCACGGATCCTCCGCAAGGGGACGTCCGTTCATCTTGACTGGCGGTGGTTCAAGGTGTGATTAGCGGTGATGGAATGCAACCAGTTTGGTTTCCGATGCATTAAACGTAACCAGCAAGTTTTTCCCGACTAGGAACTTAGTGTTAAATCAGAATAGAGGTTAACTGAAATCTCTGATCGTCAAGAGTTTGTGGAGGGGCCGTGGCGGTTACCGCTTGTTGAGGGTTCATGGCGTGGCTGTTAGCTGTTGTTGATAGAAGTCAGACGTAGAAGAAACGCAAGTAAGGTTCAGATACTCCTGCCCGCCGGGCCCAACTACATAAAAATGTTGGACTTTGATTAAGTCCAAAGAAGAAGGCAAAGAAAGCAAACAAAACACAAGACCGATAATATATGTATATACAAATATATATTAATAACAAGTTACAATACATGGAAACAGTACAAAGGACGAAGTGTGTGTGAATATTCTGTATGTGCGTGTGTGAATATTCTGAAGGGCGTGCGTGTGTGTGTATTGTGTTTAGCGTGTTTCCACGCTATCCCTGTTAGCGCCTACATTTCGAGGTTGATAGCTGAAATCCTGAAGGAAAAAGAGAAATTTACCTCAAGGTGCCGGTGCACAGGCCTGAAAGAAAAAGAGATAGAGGCCAAGGGTCAGCGGCTATTTATAGCCAGGGAAGAGAGACCCCTGGTGAAAGGGTTAACGGACTGAAGGAGGAGTTAACTCCGACAAGTTGCGTTCGTATATCGTCGTATCATCTGCATAGATGTTTACAAATGATCCAAGTATGTTTTTAGGCAGATCATTTATGTAAATCAGAAAGAGGGTTGGTCCCATAAGTGACCCTTGATGGACACCTGCGTCGATCGCCAGGGCCTAGGAGGATTGGCCGTTAATAACTACCTTCAGAGATTTATCCGTTTGGAAGGATTTTATAATTGAGGAAATCCATCCATTAATTCCATAGATGAACATCCTGTGTAGCAAACCTTTGTGCAACACCTTGTCGAAGGAATTAGAGATATCTAATGCTATAGTTCTCGCGAAGTGTGGGTGTGTATCATCAAGGGACTAACTAAGTTTATCTGTAATGGCAATTGCAACGTCAGCAGTGGATCGGGCTGATCGAAACCCATACTTTCTTATCTCGGTTTTTGACGACATTCTTGTTGATTAAAACCCCTAAAAGCTTACTTATGGTACTGAGATGACTAATAGGTCTAGACTGGGAGGTAGGGGATAGCATGCTTTCTTGAAGCATCCTTCCACAGCCTTGGAAAATAATTCTCTTTCAAGTAACGGGTAAATAACATTGATGTTGTGGAGATCGACCACGTCCTAAATTGACACAGCACACATAAGAAGAAAAGGACGCATTACTTATTCTCATTTTTATAATTACTAACTCTCTATTTATCTATTTATTTATTGTGATTATCCATTTTTTATACGAGTTTATCTTTAAACGGATACTGCATTTTCTTATTCTTTGAGCACCATGGTAATTTCTGAACAAGCGGTCAGTAGCAAAATAATCCTTACGTCTGCGTATTAGTGCAGTCAACTGACCGCACTCTTTTCGTAACTGAAAAGGCCATAAATCAAGTAGAGTCCGCATCAAATCTGACAGCAAATAGAGAATCTATTATAAAGTAGAAATATTAGAAAAATAGCCAGTCATCAAAATAATAAAAGTTTCTTTGACGCCAAAATTCGATTTTCCCCGCTCATTTTGTAAAACTAAATTGATATACGTCAAGCTATATTTTACAGTTGGTCATAGCTGACAAGCCCCATCGAACGCAATTCTCTTAAAGAAAAGTGTTAAAACCAAAGAATATGTGAAGTCTGACTAAAAATACACAACTTATTGGACATTTAAAGTAAGTAGACGTTAGAGATTGAGGCTAAATGCGGAAATTAAGCCTCGTACATTTTTTCTAGTAACGAAACTCCTCCATACTTGGACAAGAAATCCTTATTACTGAAAAAAAAATACTTTTAAACAGTTTATAGAAAATCTTCATATTCTTTTTCAAAGTAATTTATCATTAACTTCTATGTTCACAAAAACGGAAATAGTTTCTCTTATGTAGTTTTTGTATCAGTTTTTGTTTTTGTTTCTGTTATCGTCATGAAGAATTCAACTTTACGCTAAAATATACCTGGTGTCCATAAAGTCTCTTTACAATTAAAAAAATATTACAAAGGAAAATGAACAGACAAGTATGGGGAAATTGTTAAAAATGAGAAGCAGATATTGAAGTTGTTTATAAGTAATTTAATATACCTCTATATGTGTGCCATTGGTTGCACGAAGCACAAGATGGTACTCAATCTCTTGCAATGTTCGCTGAAGAATAGCCTCATCAATGATCGCAATAGAATCAGGGATTTTTTGCTTCCGATCAGTGATGTCCCGTATCTATGTTCGATACACGATATCTTTAACATACCCTCATAGAAGGAAATCTGAAAGGAAGTGATATCTGGTGAACAAGGTAGTCAGGAAATTTGGCGATCCCTTTCAATTCACCGATCTAGAAAATTCGGGAGTTCATTTAACAGTACTTCTTTCATCAATAGGATACATGAAATACACAAATGCAATCGGATTAAAGAATTTGTTAACCATTAAAAACATAAAACAAATCTAATTAAGATACCTCATCAATGGCCGTTGTAATATATTTTATTTAAATTGTAAAGAGGCTTTATGGTCCGATTGTGGTTATGAAGTCTTCTCGTATACGATTTCTAAAGAGTTGAAACCATCTTTTTCATCTATGTACCGTGTCTTTTCAAGACGTGTGCGATCATGGCTCTCCACAACTTCCTTTGCTTTGTAGCTCTTAGCAAGTTGTATCTTTTTGATATCTCTCCTAATCCTTGTTCTGCCAATTGTTTACTCGTTAGCTCGTTGGGTGGGCCATTGGGTGCTTTCCCCTGGTCACTATTACTTTCAATATGTCCTGTGAGTGTCAATTTTTTCGCCTTCTTTCCTTTTTCTGAATTTAATTATTAACTTCCTTTTTGTTTTCATAAACCTCACTGTGCACTTTAATAGCAACCAAAGGAGAGATTGAATTTGGTTTATAAATAGCGAGATTTGTGATTTACCTCTTAACTAAAATGGCGAGGAAATTCCTTCTAATGCCAACTATTTACTCGCTAGCTAGTTTGATACGTTATTCGTTGCTTTTCCCTGTCAGTCTGAAAATCAATATATCCCGTTAGTGTCAGATTTTCCACACCTTTTTGCTTTCATAAACCTTATTTGGTACGTTAATAGTACCTGACGGTTTACATCTACCAAGGTTGGTGATTTACCGCGTAGTTAAAATGATTTGGAAATCCATGCTAATTGTTGTATCATCGAGGTGAATGATAGACAGAGAAGAATGAGTGCTTAATATATTTATTCAGCACCAGCATCCGGTGCTAAAGGATACATAAAAAACACAAAATAATAAATCACAAAACAATTAACAAGACAACTTACAAGGAATAGATGAGGGTCAAATGCTGTATAGCAAAACGAAGTAAGATCAGTCCGAATATTAATCAGCTTAGTACTAACTTATTAATCAACTGTTGAAGTCCTTAATCCTACACTATTTAAGCCTATGAGCCAGTAATTATTGAGTTATAGTAATAGTGAGTAATAGTGTTGTAGAGTAGCTAGTACTCTGGTAGAGTGCTAGCTACTCTACAACACTATTACAGTGATCCCAGCCCAGGTAAACAAAACACGATCTTGAAGAAGCACACGTTGGCTTACACAACTTTTAAAATTGCCGTTTAAAGTTAAACAACATAAAACAGTTACTCGTAATTAATTTTTTTCATGAACTGTGATCGACCGGGGCAATTATATATCTCCAAACAATGATTAACATATTGCAACATGAATACAAAAACGGCGAGATCACCTAATACTAATGAAGGATATAGATATGTTTTTTAACAACGTTTTTCAGGTCAAAATTAACCTAATGGGCGACAATTGTATAAGCGCTTTGTGGCAAAGACCGAACAAATTTCATCATTGAAAGTACCTAATCGTCACTATAAATCA